>JAGDQP010001786.1:0-24296 GCA_022664845.1 Lepisma saccharinum | reverse complement strand
TATCGTTGAACAGCTCTTGATGAATAATCTAGAAATCAATAAATAGTTTGTCGATAGCTCTCATATAAGGCGAGATTTGAATTTTTGAAAATAAAAAACTTCGATATCTACCTCAGCCTGTAGGCCTACCGAAAGGTTTTTTTTCTGTAAAATAAATGTGGGATTTTACGTTCGACAATCGTATACTTTTTAAATTGAATGCTAGTGAATCATTTTACAAGAAATTAAAAGCACATGAATTAATAGTGCTCGTTACTGCCATCTGTTAACAATTTAACGTACTACTTGTATGTAACCTGAATATATTGAATAGTTTTAATATGTCATTGTAAAAAATAATAATAAAAGAATGTAAGAAACAAGAACGTAAATTGAAACTTTTACATTGAAGTTACTCTTGCGTTTCGTGAAGAAAAATACAACACGGCCTTTGATAGGATTCGAACAGTCTTAGGTGAAAGTATAAAAAGTTAAAAGTTGCCTGCGCCAAATTGTCAAGACATCAAAAGTAACACAAACTAGCGATAAGAGGAGCACTGCAAGTTAAGACTGACCGCTGTCAATGTTTTGAGCAATTTTGGTTATTTAAAAACATGTTTTAGTGTTTCAACTTATTGAAGTGTGTTCTGCTATTTGTACATTAATTATTTCGTTAAATGATTATGTAAATGTTCTTTCTCTTTTTTTGTTTCTTCGTCTTCAGACTTCTGAATAAGGAACGTAACATATGGAGAAGTATATAGCTTCGGAAATAGTACGGATTGATTACGTCAAACCAATAAGAGAATGATTTTCGTTGTATGACGTAGGAGATTAAATTCTCAGTATTTCATGCTATATTTCTACGTAACGCAAAACCGTAGAGCTGAAATTTCAAAAACATTATATATTATTTAATCTGATGTACACAACTAAATTGTAAAATATATAAGTACGGGGAAAACGGAGGTACTGGATATTCCAACTTAAGCCATACTTTTTGACTTTCACCAATGTTTACCCTAACGACACGTTAGAAACAAACACCATATAGTTGTATTATATAGGCCTTGAAGAGAAGGAATATTTGGTAATATCTTATGAAGAGAAGGAATATTTGGTAATATCTTATGATGAAGGACATAAACAAAAAAGATGGTTTACATATACCATGAAAATTTGAAGAGTACAGGGAAAGAATAGGGGATGCCAAAGAAAGGTGATATCTCATAAAACGCATTTAAAAGTCTAATCTCCCATTTACTCCAATGTATTAAATACTAAAACCTCTATAACTTATGGATTGTTTGCGTGTTTGGATTGAAATTTCCCTAGCAGTTAACTGACATGGTGTAGTACTTGTACCAAGTACAAACTAATTTTCTTAAAGAAAGAAAATGGACACCCTCGTCTTTACCTTGACTCTTCGATTTTGTTAGTGAAGTATTTTGTCAACTTGTATTCTTCCATTCAATTCTTACAGCCTGAGCAGAAACTAGTAATAAAATAGTAATTTTTAGAAAGAGCATGAAACCGATTCTCCTACGGTAGGGAAACCGTTTTAGACATGGAGTTGTTGGGCGCAGGTAGTGGCGTTGGAAAGGTCCGTGTCCTCTGGGAACAGCGTTAATATCAGAATTCGGGCTCGCGCCCCGAGGCCCCAGAAATGGAGTCCCGAAGGTTTGGGCTCGGCGCAATGGTAGTTAATATCAATTGTGGACTCGGGTTACGGAATCCGTGCAGCGCTGCGTTTGACAAACCAATTCCAAGTAGCAAAGATGATTCGTTAGTGTCGAAATGAGCGAGTGTACACCCAGCCACGGCAGCACTTGCTAAATCGGATATGAATTCTACATTATTGCTTGTGCTCCTTATCAGCCTTTAACTTCGTAACATGTGCAAACGCCTGAGCACTAGAATTCCAATGTTTTTTTAAGCAGAAATGGGTTTCGATTTTCTTTGCTCTGTTCTCTGTAGTAGCATTAATAGCCACTTAGTTTGACTTGCGACGAGGTACTCAACTATGCTGAGTGATCATGCAGTCAAAACAATCAATCGCCTAACTCGAGATCCTCAAAGGAACGGAACTAATCAGGGTGGCCATACATCATATCCATATAATGGTTACATGGGCCATCTCGGACTTTGATATCGTGGCACAGATACCAAAGTGCAGTCATGGTGTGTCACTACATCATCCCGTAGTCCTAGCACCACTATCACAATTACACCAATACTCGACCACTCTATCAATTGCAGCCAGGGTGGTGTCCGAATGGAACAACAGAAAAACTTTCGTGGTTTGTTTTGGAAAGAGTATCGCGATTGCAGGATGCTCTTCACCAGAATGGCATTGGCTTGATCGATTTCGATGCTAACGACGCAGTAATTAATATTTGCTTGGCTCGTGTACCTTTGTAGATCCATGGAGGCATCGCGGTCCTTATCATCATCAACGTCACCATAGACTGCAGTCTCGAGGTATGAGATTACATTGTCCAGTTCAGAGGAGCCACAGGCATTGAGATGGAGGTCGTCTTTAGTGAGACGCTGGAAGGTTGTTTTGATATCGGCACCTGCTATAGGCATGTAACGAAGTGCATTTCTACGCATTAGATTTTGTGCCAATTACTGCTGCTCCTATCCTAAGACATCGACTCCTCTCGTTCGTCGTAGTCACCGTACACAACCAAAACCCAATCAGAGATGACATAAAACTAAGAGTCTACCTTACGTGCTAAATATTGAGAATGAGCCGTGGGTGGCTGGAACAGGTTTATATATACGTCTGGTTTCAAGAATCGATGAGGCAATTTTTAACCAATCGTCGACGATACAACATTTTCACATCGATCCGTGCAGGATCACGTTACTGCAATTTAGATAACCGGAAAGCAGGGATAGAGGAAAATTACCATTCGAGAATTTGCTCATATTAGTAACATACTAGTAAACAGAACCTCGTAGTTTAATACTTAAATCTATCATGCAAGACTTATTAAGGTGTAACAGTTAAACATACATATTAAACACTTAAATATATTTAAAGACATTTTAATATAAACTTACGCAATAAAATTAAATATGATTACAAGTTCTTAAGCAAACATGATATACTTCCGTGTTAAAGCTTTGCTTTCTTTATGCCATACTTAAAAATAAAATAATTGCTGAGCAAAGCAATACGTTTTAATTAAAAATTAAAAACGTGTAACAGTTTCACCAACTAACTAACAACTTAGCTTCATCAGACACAGTAGTGTGTCTGATGAAGCCAAGTAGTTAGTTAGTTGGTTTTTACTTTTTAATTAAAACGTGTTGCTTTGCTCAACAATTATTTCATTTTTTAAACATTTGATGATTATTTATATCTTTTGAATTGATGGTCTCTTTTTTGTAGCTGAATTTATGGTTTTATCTTGTGCAATCAGGTATTGAGTTTAAGCCACAGCAAAGGTTTGCGACAGATCACAAAACTTCGGGGCCAGATTTCTGGGGCTTCGGGGTACGGGCCCAATTTCTGACATCACCGCTGTGCTCAGACGACCCGGATGTTTCCAACACCACCACTCGCGTCCACCAACTCCAAGTCTAAAACCGTAGGAAGATTTTAATGGAATTTTCTCCATGCTCTTTGATCCAAGCAATTTTGAATTGGATCAACATATCCATCCTGGAGTTGATTCAAAGATTTTGTTTATTATGACCTTTAAAATGATACAATTACTCGACACCACTTGTAAATTTTATTTTTTAATTTCCACCAAAAAGGATAATCAGAAGTGGAATCATTTTTAGGCAAAAATGTTAAGCCCTCAAAATAATGGAATGCGTGTTTCTACAATTTCTTATATTTCCATTCATTCGAATAGGCGGATGGATAGACTATGAACACACAGTATGAAAACGAGACATTAATTTAAGTTCAAATTCATTTTTAAATTATCAAAGTTGCATTTAAGGAAATTGTTCCGATATAAACTTCTTTTCGATTTTTATACCTTTTAACAATTTAATAGATACCGATAAAAATAACAACCATTTTGGGATATGATGGCTTCAACCTCTGATGATAAATTTTATTAACACATGGGAAAATGAATATAACTTTTTTGTAGAGAAATTTACGCTCTACGGTTTTCATGAAGAACACTTTTTCACGCACCTGGTACCGCTTACGAGAAAATTCAAAATAAATTAATTTTGGCCGCCATTTTCCAACATACGGTAGCGGCTATAGCATAATCTTATTTTTTGGTGAATTTCTAGAATTTCAATCTAGAATTTGTCATGACGTTCCAGCAACTTTGAGCATCTGTAGTTCCGAAACTATGCATCTTTCCAAATTTTTGTAAAGGATTTTGTTCTTCTTTTGTTGTAAATCATCACCTCCTGAAGTTTATGCCCTTATTTCAGGCACCCGCATTATATATTAAAGATAATGCAACGGGATCTTTAGCATAACCACCTGTACAAGGTTAAAATGTTTCACCAAAATCGATGCATTCTTTGAAAGTTTATGCCAGAACAATTAAAAAGAAGATACAAATATCTGCATCGAATTCATAACATCCTTCTGGCTTAAAAAAAATAAAAATAGAAATGTGTCCAGTTGGAAACACTGTGAATGAAAGTGAAATGGCCACAAGCTGTGAGTACAAATTTAGTCTTCTTAAATTGGCCGGAAGGCTTTAATGCGTGGGTGGAACAAATCGATTACCCATTAAAGGGCTTCTTCCCACAACTTGAAATCTGCCTGATTCTCGCTGAAAGTAAACAAAGCAACAGATTAGAATGCTTCTTTTATCTTAAGCCTCATTAAAGCTTCGACACTACTTGCATGTACGTGTTGTAAATAATACTTTTATGTTAATCAGTTTTTTCTTCTTGTAAGATGGTGTAAATTTATTTAAGCTTCAACACCTGTTATAACAAAAGCTATATTTGTCACCTCTATACAAAGTACTGACTTCATGCCCCCTAGGAGACAGGAAGGAGGGGGGAGAAAGAGAGAGTGTGTGTGTGAGAGAGAGAGAGAGCAAAAAGGAAATAGAGGCATATAAAATAACGAACGGGCTAATAAATATTACTATTTTGCTTTAATGCTGTTAGAAAGTTTATTACAACTTGTTCCGCTACAGAATAAACAGAATTGGATAGATTAACAAGCAAACTATTAAATATTTCAAACACAACCATTTCTAAGATGCTTGATACAAATGTACTGGAAGGTTACCACTGAAGTACAAAAGTTTTAATTAGACAGTAATTTTATGCTGAGCTTGTCAGAAATTTTACATATCACAAAAATGTTGACTAACATTACGAAAATATATTTCTTAGATAGACATTACTTCTCTTCTCTTTTGTAGAAAATGAGTAGTTCTGCTTCAAAACCAAGTTAAACCTGAAAGTTAAAATGAGCAGCTATATCAATCAAGTCAGTAGTCTTCGAGAATAAGCAACGAACTACTCTTTCCTATAAGATATATGCCCAGCAAGCCAAATGACGATCCCGACGGCGCGGCGGCCGACCAACTAGTAGTCGGGGGAAGGTCGGCGCGACCCATAAATGGCGTTTGGTTGTCGGGCCATTTTCAGGGTCGCTGTCGGTCCCCACCTCATTTGCCAGCATGGGGTTGTAACCCCGCCTAACATCCGTTCGCAGACGTCGGCTCCTTGTCGGTTTTTCAAAATCCGACGTCGGCTCCACCTTCGCTAACCAAATGCCGCCCGATGTCGCCTGATTTGCTGGGTGGTGTTATTATGGGTACCACTTTCTTTTTTCAGCAGTCTGTGCTAACAGGCAATGTACCCAATTTGCGTAACTTTTAGTTGATAGTCATAGGAATAACTTAAGGCATAAAAAACATTGAGTTATCATTTTATCATTAAATTGTTTGTTGCAGAGAGTAATCAAAGGAAAACATGAGAAATTCTCAACGACCAGTATTTTTGATTGAATATTTCCGAAGTTTTCCTCTGTCACATTAGGGACAAAGCAGGATGGTACATTGAAATAAGACCGAAATATGACCTGGTAATGCTTAGTCAGATACTCTAAACTCTAAAGTATATAAATATAAAGTTTCAAAACTTTCATTACACATTTAAACTCTTAGGTTCTACTAATACAACTGTATCACGTAGGAAAATTAAGTAAAATATTGAAAAAGATCTTAAAGTGATATAAATTGGTAGAGAAAGGTAGAAAAGTAATCTGAATAACGTAATATAAATCCCGGGAAATTCAATTTCAGCTTCGTTCGCCATGAACTCTGACAAACATTTCCCAGTAAACTATAAGAAAGAAAACATCTTTAGAGCATCAAAAGCGGTAGGCAAGTTGTAGACTGCATTCTTATGCCACATTCTAAGAATCCTGGAAAATGCTATGTGTATTTGAAAATGGCCTCCGTTGGGCCCAAGTGACAGTATCTCTATGGCTAAATCATGAACAATCAGATCTATCAAAATTATTCTTCTCTTCTACAAAAATTAAAAATGTTGATACAGAAAACTTTGAACAAAGGTAGTACGTGTATTTGCATTTTATTCTAGATTAAACAAAATTCTCTTCAGAAATGAAAAATGTTTCCGGCTCTCCATTTAAAGACAAAAGGTTTCAAAATAAAAACGAGTTACCTTTTCCGATAGTTTTTCTAGTTTATACCATAACTACAAGCAATAACAAACACACATGAATTTAGGTTCGTAATAGTGCAAGTCTATATCTAAAATATATAAAAAATTATAAATGTCCATCATTCTCACATTTTGCTTATTTAACTTCGCTGTCTCAACTATAACGTAGTTAATTTTTAAAAGTAAATACATTTCTTCAGTTTCCTTCTGAAATTAATACCATTTCAGTTTTTTAAAAATATTATTGTAGTTATTAAAGAGGAACGTGTGAGTATCACATTAGCGAAAAAGCTAATTTCTAAAACTTAAAAACAAAAAGTGATGCGCAGCATCATCAGAAAACACGGAAGGTTGTCATGGTTACAATCTCGTAAGACCCTGTTGCGGTTGCTCGCGTGGGTAGATAATATAAATAGACTCGGAATCAATTAAAGCCAAAAGAAACTTACAGTAGCTATCAAACTAGATTCTGGGAAAAGTTGATAGGGGGCCTTCCCTCACAATGTTATTGTTCCACATAGCAATGGAGGGAGAAGAAGGGATACGAGATTTGACGTCTTCTAAGATTAAGAAAGGGTTTGGTGGTTCCTGGAGGTGGTGATTTCGAAAATAGGTCAAATCACTTAGAGATGCTTGTGTGGCCATGGGATTGGTCTGTTCAGAGGAAATGAATTTAGAAGCTTTTTCTTCAATCTCTTCCAAATTCTGTTCGGTGGATTCTCAACGATTTTTGTTATCCATATAAAACTTCTGGGGGAAATCCTTCATCTCTCAAGAAGCGTATTCACTTAAGATTTTGCGCAGTTTCTTAGGATGTGCTATTATTTCTCTGCGTAAGCAACTTATCAGCCACGTCGCAATTCAGCACTGTCAGCTTACCGAAGCAAAAATTGTAACGCTGCTCCCATGCAACACTAAGACTTTTACCATTTCTGTCAATTCTGTCACGTAATTTACCAGTCCATAATTCATTCAACCAAGCATGCTAGCTGAGTTTTAGAGCATTAGAGCTACCCCAGAATCATGTCACAGAGGCTTTAATGTTGATTTATGCGTTAGTATACGAATGCCTTCATAATGTCCGATTGGACAAAAAAGCTTAGGGACAGCCCCGTTGTAAACATTCAAAATTTAAATATGATCATAAGGTATTTCCTTATAGGGATGGCTAGCCCGAACGTTCTCTCTGGTCTCGAGATTGTGGGATTGAATCTTGTTCTTACATTCTGAATGAAGTGTTTGTTCAGTCACTTCAGGCGGAAACTGGGACTTTTAGAAACAAGACTGTTATTAATTATAATGATTTTCAATAAAATTTACGTCTAAATTATTGAGTGCTTACTCATTTCTCTTTCATGACGCAATTTCAAGAGACGGTGAATATTATCCTTGTACAGTTAGCTTAGATCAAAGCAAATAAAATATACAAACGTTGGTAACCTAACTGCTAGTATGTGCGAATAAAAGTTATTTTAGTAATAAATACTCAATAGTCTTTAGTTATGTTATTTCATAACGTATTGTATTACAAATTCTGTTGTTTCTAGTGTGGTCAAGCCCAGACATAGAAGTTGATACACACGCTCTACGAAAGTCAAAATTTGATAAGGTTTGAGTTGGTCATGGAGTAGTTTTTTCATTGGTAAAAGAATATGTCAGTGCGTGTATATTTAAGTAATACTAGGGTTATAGTACGTCCGTATTTTGTATGGACAGTCCGTGTTTTAAAGTCTCTGTCCGTGTCCGTACCGTACTTTACAAAAATTAACTAAATGCCCATACTTTACTGTTCATTATTTCCACAAATACGTATCACACCATTTATAACGACTTTCGTGTTGCACATAAGTGTAAATTGTTTCTACAGCATTAAACTGTAGTATCGCTTGCCCAGCAATGTTCCTAGTGTTATAGCCTAAAAATGGTTTAGAAATACATGATTTCAATTTAACTCTAATAACACACTGGTTTTCTAAAACAAAAGCGAATCGACAAGCAGTAGTACTTCTAACTAGAATAATGTCTCAACATACTACCACTAGAGCACATTTACATAAAATACAAATAATGAATTCTCAGTACTACCAAAACTTTTGATTTAATTGGTCATTCTTACTAAAATGTTGTGTCAGATTATTTGGTCTTTAAGTAACTGCATACTCACTACACTCACTAAAAGATAACACATGAGAATTCATACCATCAACCAAGATGTCAACTTAGAAATTTAAATTCTGTCAATACTTTTTTAAAACTATTAACTAGTTAATTTTCTATGTTCATCAAGTGAAAACAATTATTCCACTTACAAGGGAATGTTTTTTGCTCGAACAAAAATTTTGGTACAAAAATACGTTTTCCTGAAGAATGTGATACGCTGACATCAGAAAGGACGATCATTCATCTGTGATTTGATATCTTCCTCTCCAAACTGACCAATGACTACTCGAATGCTGTATAGTACAAAAGACTGGAAACAACCTTCTAAGTCGTCAACGCGTGAAGGGAGTGAGACAAAATATTGCGTAGAAGTAACATGGATGCTGCATTATCAGATGCGGTAGATGAGAATTATGGCAGCCATCTTGAAAACCACTATCTTGATATTTGCTTAAGAATTTGTAATGGAAAGTGAGTCATGTGGCATACCGTTTTAGGCTAGCCTGTTTTAAGAAATCTGAATCTGAAGTCAGTTTTTACCTACCTTTATTGGTTTAGAAGATAGGACCCTCGAATTTTGGGATTTTCCGTTCTACAAGATTTGCGTAAAGTTTTGACTGATACAAACCCAGTATTTTTCTCAAAATTCTTATGGACCCTGCGAAGCATATTGGGTTCAACAGCGGCGCATTATGCTTGAATCCTTTGCTGGAAATGGTGTAGCTCATTCATTTTTCGCGGTGTACGTCGTTGATTTTTCACGATACACTGTCTTGCTTATGAGTCCAAAAATTGAAATTAGAAGGCGTGAAATTCGGTGAGCGAAAGAGGCATTTGATAAAGACGGTGCTTGTTTAAAAGAAATAGTGTGGGTCGTCTATGAAATGATGAAATAATAATCATATTTTCCTACCAAATATGTGTCTGATGGACGATTGAAGATAAAGATAAAAGTGAATTGTATGGGCGGTAACAGCACTATGGCTTACGCCCTTCCCGAGAATGATTGAAGAGTCTTAAGATTTTCACACTTCAACATTTTCTGACGACCTGAGCCTCAGATGCCTAAAGATCTTAAAATAAAATTCAAATTCAAATTAACGTTCTCTGAAGATAGTTTAAGTCGTTGATTTTTTACACGATACACCATGTCTTTCAAGTGACCCACAGATGGAAATCAAAGAGGCTTTGTTCGTGGAGCATTAGCTTCGCAATAGGGAGGAACTGGTTTTGATTCCCAGCGCTGACTATCCTAAACGAGATTTCCCCTGTTTCCCTCGATCACACCAGGCGCATGCTGGGGTGTTGTCTTGAATAAGGCCAGGTCCAATTTATTTCCCTACCCTGTTTCCTCTATACTGGCCTGTGACACAGATGCAAGTCATGAGAGTTAAAAATGGAAATTAAGGCGCATCAGCTCGAGTGAACGAGGAATCTCTCAATTACTTCTGAAGGCACCGAGGCGGGATGAATACTGCAGAATATGAGTTCTGATGGAAATTTTTCTGCTTTCCCCAGAAAGATGGCGCACATCCCACTGCGTTGATGAGGTGCAAAAGTAGATGGATACACCATTTCTGCATATTGGAGAAGTCAGCAAAGGCCCGCAGAATGCCCACTCCGTGACTTGATATCACGCCCCTTAATTTCTATCTCTGTAGCTATCTACAAAGCAGTGCATCTTGAAAAATCAACGAGCCACACCATCTCCGGCAACGGATTGAAGCATACCTGCACCGCTGTTGAATCCAATGTGTTTCTCAGGGTCCATAAGGATTTGAGAAAAAATACTGGGTTTGTGTGTGCTCCTAAATGTATACCACTTTACGCATATGTAGTAGAAAGTCAAATCCCAAAATTGAGAGGTCTTATCTCATAAAAACCGATTTCAGATTTTGATTTCTTGAAACAAGCTAGCCTAAAACGATATGTCACATGACCCACTTTCCATTACAAATTCTTAAGCAAATTTCAAGATGGCTGCCATGATTCTCATCTACCGCATCTGAAACCGCAGCATCCACGTTACTCCTACTCAATATTTTGTCTCACTCCCTTCACGCGTTGACGACTTACAAGGTTGTTTTAAGTCTTTTGTACTATGCAGCATTCGAGATGTCATTGGTCAGTTTGGAGAGGAAGATAGCAAGATGAATGAACGTCCTTCCTAAACTCAGCGTATCACATTCTTCAGGAAAACGTATTTTTGTACCAAAATTTTTGTTCGAGCAAAAAACATTCCCTTGTGAGTTCCCTTGTGAGTCTAAAAGAGGTACATAATGTGATCTTTAAAAATATAATAAAAAAGTGTAGTTTATCCACATCTTAATTATTTTTTCACTAGGCATATTAAACATTATAGGGACCATACTACCTACTTCATAATTCATTATCAAGATAAGTGTTACATTAATTTATTGTTGTGGAAGTTAATTATATTATACATATGAGGGTGGATCATTAAGTAACGTACAACAATTGATTTAGAAGAAAGTATAATAGGTAACACACTAACAATATATACAAAATAAAGGTACATCTCTACGCTATTTTTTAACATAGTCACCAAGTCTTCCAACACATTTCTCCCATCATGTCACAAGTTTCCAAATACTCTGTGCATAGAAGTCCGTCTTTTGTGAGTACAGCCATCTGCTGACAGCCGACTTGACTTCGGCATCGGAAGTGAAATGTTTGCCGGCGAAGAATGTCTTCATTGGGACGAAAATATGATAATCGGACGGTGCCAGATCCTGACTATAGGGCGCATGCTGGATTACCTCCCACCCAAAATCCTCGAGTTGAGACGGACTTCTATGTCACACTGACGGACTTGTATATATTCTTAGTGTCTTACTTATTATACTTCCTTCTAAATCAATTGTTCTACGTTACTTATTGATCCACCCTCGTAATCAAATAATATATAGAGTAAATCTGGGCAAATTGTCCCAGAGGACAAATGCTACTTTCAATAACTGTGGAAGTGGAAGACATACAAGATTAAACATACGTTATAAGAGGACATATCTAATGCAAATGGAATGTAGGAATCATCAGATGTTATAAAACGAACAAGGAAACTAAAATACATCAAGAATCTGGAATCCTTTGAAAATGTAATGGTGCAAGTGCTGTAAGCGATATTGATAACAGTACAGTCACCAATAACCAAACAAGAAACCAGATGATCCTTCGACCTTGGCAATAAATACGATAAAAATGTAAACGATTAGCTAAGTGTGTATTTCAAGTAGGTGTCCTAAGTAATTGTTCGGATGTTTTATTTAATTTAAATAAAAGACCTTTAAGCTGATTTGTCCTTATTTAGTCCGCAAATATTATGGTAACCCTAGTAATACCTGGCACTCCATAATACTAGTAGATACGCAATAATACGTAGAAGCAGCTTACTGTAAAAAATCATTAAAATAGATGCACAATTAACAGATATGCTTCATTTATTATTAACATATAATGACCCTTTGTTGGACTATGGGTAGTAAAGTAAAGCCAATTTTACGTATTCCTCTTGTTGGCTACGGGGGAGAAATTTGTACTGTATTTGTGTGGATTGAAAAAAATATTCTACATTGAAGGAGGCTCAATAGTGCGGATTTGTGGCTTTGTCAAAGCAAAGTACGCTAAGATCTACCTTTGACCTGAAAAAACTACCGCCGAAGTGTGCCATCAACACTTACTTAGATTTTTTTACAAATTCAGAGATGGTTAGGAAACAAACTCCCCGCCATAGATTGGGGATGGAAAACCGAAACTATAAAACACAATGGAAGTATAAAAAGAACACTGAAACCAGTTAAACATCGAAACCATTTGCTCCAGATTATCTGTTACATCAACTATCTAGTGCTTGCAATAAAGGATGTGGCTGTTAGTGTGGGTGCAGAAAAGCCAGCTTGGTCTGTTCTCTAATGTGTGAGCATTGTAGTGGGTTATCATGCTTAAACTCATCAATTTGTTCCGATGAAGATAGAGTGGATCCATAAGCATTAGAAATTGTGTTTAAAAATCATTTTATATTGTTATTTATCATATTGTTATTTCCTCGGTAAATCCAATTATCACTTTACATCTTACATCACTTTACATCCCATAACAACTACTTCATTCACAAATTACTTATCAACTATTTAAGTAAAACTTGGGTAAACTTTATTTTATATGGGCCAGTGACTATTTAAGTCTTAGTATAGCTGGTAAGTCATATTGCTCCTATGACTGAGCAGCCGCGTCGCACTGGTTAGCATCGCACATAAATAAATAAAACTGGAAATAAGTTGATTCAAAAAAAATATAGGCTATAACTAAAAAAAAAAAAAGCGCAAAACTTATAGTTTCAATATAAAAACAGCTACTTTGTCCATATATTTTCTTACAATTTATCAAAAACTATTAGGTTTAACGTAAATAGAGAGAGTACTAATATTATAATACATTTAATTACAAACAAAACAAAAAAAAGTTTAGCTTGATCCGATCATTTGTAACAGAGATAATGTAAGTGCCATAAATATTGGTATTTTGAAACTTTGAGGGGGCTGGGGGAAGATCTAGATTCTTTTTTTGTAAAAATGTTCGTCTACTTTATCAATGGTGTAAAATTAATTATTATCTTTACCGTAATTATTTCCTTTTCAAAATCTTATTGACTTGTCTAAACTGAAATCTGGCGTGATATTGTAAGTTCATCTGCTGATGATAGGACTAATCTTTTCAACAAGTACTTCTTTTATGAATTGCAGCCTGAGAGTCATTTAATATAAGGATATTTGTGTCTTTTAAGGTTAGGGCATGTTTTGCTGCGAGGTATATGCCATATACTTCAGCTGTAAATCAGGTAATCTTATTAACTTATTGTTTTTCGGATCATAGATAGCGGTACCTATACCTGAAGCTGAACGAGAACCTTCTGAATAAATGAATATATATTTATCCCATTTATCATACTATTGCTGCATATGTGTCAAGTTTGTGATAGATGTCTTGATTAGCAAAGCCTAGTGTAAACAATAGGTTAGACCTGTAGCTGATGATAGAGTTAAGTTCTTCTCTATAATCAGTACATAAATGTTTCCATATGTTGGAATGTATTATGTTATTCCGATTTTACCTTTTTGACTTTTGTTCTAATGTTTGTAAAAGTTCTTCGATATGACTATGAGATATGTGTGATGATTGTGTTTCATCTTTTAGAATGGATTTTATTAATACAAGTTCTTTACGAAATCTTACTGGAAGTGCTCCCGATTCAGAGTACATGAATAAAGTAGGAGTACTTTTCATAAGGCCTAAAACTCGTCTTAGTAATTTGCGCTGTAAAATTTCCAATTTTTCTATTTCTTTTAGTTTAATTGAACTACCTGCTATGAAAAAGTAATCTAAAATACATACTAACGAAGTAACTTTTGTAAAGATGTATGAGACAAGAAGGAGCTGATCCCCACTTAGTAGCACACAATGCTTTGAATAAATTGTATATATTATCAGCTTTTCCTTGAATGTATTTCATGTGTTGCTGCCATGCATTTTTGTTATTGAAAAAGACGCCTAAATAATTAAAAGAGTTGACTGTTTCAAAATCAGTTTTTTATTTATTTATAGTACATCAGAGCAACACAGTTGCATATGAAAGTGTCAGATATGGATATATACAGTTAAACAATGGTTAAATATAATAAATATGGTACAGATACATTATACAACACAGGGCTCACAGAAAACAATACACTTAAGAGTAAAATTTTGTATCATCCAAATTAACAATAAACGTCTCAGTTTCTTCAAATGTGTACCCTTCACTCTGTATCAAGATCTTTTTTAAGATATGTTTAAATTTCTTAGATTGAAATTCTCTGATTTCCAATGGTAATAAGTTATACAATCTTAAACCTTGCACATAATAAGCATTATACGTCTTGGCAAGTCTTGTATTAGGTAAGATGTACTGTAGTCTATTTCTTGTATTATATGTATTATAATACAAGAAATACATTATTATTATTTAACTAATTATAGTAGTTAATCTATTAAGTCTCAAATTAATTTGTTGAAGAATTTTATGAAATATCATAATTTTGGATTTTTTTTAGAGAGAGATGGAGATTGTGTCGGTTAAGCCATTGTTCTATGGATATCAAGTTCGAATCCTCGAAATGAGAGTACAGAGTGACCATCAGGAGAATGAAGATTTAAAATATCATCCGCATAGATAATTAAAACGTTTTTAGCTAGATCTATTAAGTAGAGAGCAAAGAGTATTGCTGAAAGAGAACTACCTTGTGGACATCCTGTGTTAATATTTACTTTGTTACTATATTTAGAATTAAATTTAGCTTGAACTGTTTTAGACGTAAGGAATTTCCAAAAACATTTCAAATATGTTTGTGGAATTTTAAGCTGTTGAAGCAATGTTAAAAATTGTTGGATGGAAACACTGTCATAAGCTGCATGTACGTCAATGAAACCTGCGTGCTGAATTTGAAAATTATTCGTAAATAAATAAATAAATCAAATTATTTAATATATTATAAAATTATATCTAAAGTTTATTGTTTACAAACATATTGTTCTTCGATTGTGGTAATCTTAAGATAGTGTGATCACATATCTAATCCTTTTTTACTTATACAAAAATCAAAGTAATGAATTTGATCGCTTGTGGTTGTTGGTTTTTTAAAGTAATCTCCATATAAAAGATTACTGTCTCTTCAGTTCTTGATTTGTATTAATACTATTTTAGAATTGACAGTACTAACAGAAGTCGTGGCATCTGGTCCTTGACCCAATAGGTCTATACGTTAAGATATACCAAATGTAATTTGAAAGTAGTATAACATTTTGCCAAGTACATTTCAGTGGTGTTACTTATAAGATTAGTGCTTTAAACAGGAAAAGCATGTAAAACGAAGATATTTCAAAAAGCAAGACACTGATAAGTGTGAAACGATGAATCGAGTTATCTTAGTGAAAGGCGAACATGATAGGATATGGAAATATGACAAATACGACGTTACTAAACCACACTTAAGCCAACAATTTAGAAGTCACCACCAGTTTTAAGCCTATAAAACAAAATTAATGAAAATATGGCTGGATGTGTAAATTCCTTTGTGTTATAGGTTTATTGGGCACAATAAACTGGCCGAAGAACTTAAAACTTGGTTATAAAAACATTACAACTAAGGAGGTGAAAACTCCCAAATGCATATTAACAATACATTAATAAAAGAACCCTCTCTAAACACTGTCAATAGCAGTAAAATAGCAATCTCTAAGGGACAAGTGCTTCAAATTTACAAGGCATATTAACTTACATCGCTATATACTAGCAATTTATGATTAGTTGATTACTCTGTCCATCAGAAATACTACAAAAGACATATTTCAAAATCTATTCAAAATAAAGCCTGTACAAGGTTTTTCTATTTGAGAATTAACATAAAGAAACATGAATTACAATAAAATTTTGATAAGTTTGAATGTGCCACCCCATAAAGAAAGGCTGACGTTTCCAAGAAGAAAGTCTTGGATCTGGACCTACTTCTATCTGATCCGTTTCAATAAGATAGTCAATTTGAAATGGGTCCGTGTCTCGTTTACGGTTCGATCCATCCTTGGGACCTTATACTTTGTAAAATTAAGGCTAAGCTTGGATCCCAAAAAACCGATGGTTCAAAAATTGAAGTCCTTATTAACTTCTCAGTTTTCTAACACACAAGTGTTGTTCTAGTTCAGTGATTTTCAATGCTGTTAACGTTCTAGTTCGGTGATACTCAAGTTCGTTCAATGGTGTTCTATTTCAGTGATTTTCAAACAAATAATGGCGTTAATCGTCTATAGCACCATGTTTACTGAAGAACCTGGATTACTACAAACTAGATATATAGCGCAAGTAGCTAGAAATGGACTCCAGGAGTGGTAGATTTGTTTTCGTGAACCAATAAGAATTCAGTTTCTACTCGTACTCCCTTTCACACAAGCAACGCAATTTAAGAAACCAAACCCAATTTCTGTTCGGGCACCATAATTGATGTGACATTGTTTTCTCCTTTAACAATAAAAATCTTATTTAAGTTGATGGAACGTATTTGTTTAATCGTGGAGAGAGAAGGGGGTTATTCAAAGTGTAAATTATACATGTGAATGTAAATTATACGTGAAAAGCACAACAGAGGACATAAGTCTTTGGAAGATTTAATTTCTCCATGAGATTGTCTCTTTATACTATAAAGAATTTCGTTTTCAAGCAAGAAATGTAACTAGCCACGTCCAGTTTATTACGGATCTTATGATTCTATCGTATGGCCTTTTACTAACTTTCTGAATAGTTTAATTCTAAATTTTAGTGTTACTGCGAAGATATTTATGAATACAAGTTACTTCTCTGCGTGGTACTATGTGGTTAGTATTGTTGTCTCATGTAACTCTTGATGTAAATACAAATTATGTTGTGATTTGAAATTTTATTTGTTCCTTTTCCCCGTTTTAAATTCGATGCATATTCTTTACCTAAAATTCTTTACATTATTATATGTTTTAAAACTAATCATTATGTTTTGAAATGTACTATACTATTTCACACAATGTATAATAAAGGACCTAAAGCCGGTGTAAGAATACTATTAATCAACATCTAAAATATGTCCTACGCGCTAACGATACTTTATTACTGTAGTGCTTCATTTAACAAGCCGTTCAGCAGAATACTATAGCTTCGCATCTATATTCAGGTACACAAAACGCCACCATACTTACAGGTTAATGACAGACATTTTGTACTTTTCAGGCAACGTAAAACTAAAACTGAACGAATTCTTTTCCATAGATAAGAATGATACTAGATATATCTTCTTGCAATCAATCTTAATGGCTTAGTGTTGATGTGTACATTGAAATATTGCAAACTTTTCAGAATCATGATACGCAATTGACACCAAGTAAAGAACAAATTAGGGGCCGTAAATTCACAGTATCTTATGGTATGTTTATTTAGAATATTTAGTGAAATATTTTAACCATTTCCACAATGATCCGTAAACATAACGTTTAAGAGATGTTACCACATAAAAAGTAATAAACTGAAATACCCTCTAAAACATGAATAGTTGTTCGCTACGTACTAATTGTGTTTGTTATAAGTCAAACCGTTCTTACATGGTGCACGAAAATATGTTTGTGTTAAAGTACCATGAAGTACCATAAAAATCATACAACCTATCGCCAATCTCAACTATTTTAGATCTTCTCCAGCACAACCAGAACCAATGCGTGAAACCTTGTGAACATCGGTCCTGAAACCTCGTAGAGGTAAACGTCATAAATGCGTAGGAGTGGACGCGATTCTGTTTAGCTTCAATTTCATTTAATAGACAATTAGGAGCTGATGTGGCAGCTATGTCATAAGCCTTTTAGGGCACTCAAATCGAAAGCCCTGGAATCCGAGTTCATATACTGGCCAAGACAATGACAATTTTTTCTGTATATTTTTCAACAGTAAACATACAGAAGGTGTTTGGGAGTAGAGAAAATTTCTACTTTTCTTCATTGTTTCAAGAGAGGAAATAAAACATCCTCAAGTGACAGCGTGAGGGTCTTCATTAACGTAAGTATTGAACCATAGTGGAAAGAAAAGAAAATTGTTGATCTCGTTGATATTGACATCCACGTTCCGTAACTAAGTCACGGAACTTTGGAAACAGAATAAAACCGTCTCTTGGGGTATATGCCGACGTTCTTGTTTTCATTCATTTACACCAAAAGCAGGTCTCGGTAACCATCAATATAAAACGCCGCAGGGGAATCGCTACCTGCTTTTCTTTATCTGAAGCCTTTTCATATGGAGGGATTTCTTGTATTTTTCTTTCTTTTCTATTTTTTTTTCTCTTTCAAGATTTCAGGGCAAAAAAAAAAGATTAAGAAATTATATGCGGTTTGTTTCAGAACTGGTTTCATGTAGAATGTGTTTTCACTACCTGTCTGCATTGTACAAAATAACAAAAATACTTTATAGATTTTGTATACAACTTTCCCTATTTTTCTTTTATTTATGGTCTCGTGGAGTTTATGTAATGTTGATGAAATTTGTTGAATATTTACCACGTCATTTCGGAAATTACTTTTCAATTTTTCTGGCGCATTTTGTTAATGGAAAATGTTTAATGGAAGAAATGTCTAAGTGCCAGAAGTAACAAAATCTGGCAACTTTGCGCTGATATATATGAATGGGAAGAAGGTCATATGAAAGGCTAATTTTATTAATTTGTAGAATAAAATATCGGTATCCGTATTGTTCAATTTTTGGACTAAAAAATTCTCCCATTGGCCATATTTTAGTGTAAGCAGATTGATCGCAGATTGTTTGATATTCTACATGGATTTTCAGAGAAAAGAAAACACGTAGAATGCCAAATGCTTAGATGAAATCAAGTGCTTATCAGGAATTCTATGAATGATAACAACATATGAGCGAGATTTGTGAAAAAATGGGGGAGTCTTTCACCCAGCAGCGTAGAAGTGGCTGCAGTGTTCGATTTGTCGGGGGCATGCCGGGGATTTTCACTGGTGCGTGAAGATTTCATCCCCGGTTGTTGATCCCGAATATTATCCCAACCAGGGATAAAATCTTTGTATTTGTACCTAAACAGGTAGTAGTAGGTTCAAACTTACCAGTAACCGATCGTTGCAGGATCCCCCTCTTCGTAATTTATAACAAATCGAACACTGAATGGCTGTATACACTGCTCACGATGATCTGTTGATAAACTGAGGCTCACTCATTTTCGTATTTAATTTCTTTATTATATAGCGATATATTCTTCGTAAGTCATTGGGATAAAGCATCAGATTGCCATAGAAACGATCGAGTTCTATCCACACACCCGTCAACTTTACTAATTTCCTCGGACACAGAATACGCAATATATATCGCATAAAAAAAGAGTTGTGTAAAAACTGTTCAAATATAGTCAGAGAATTTTGGTAGAGAAAAATGGCATTCGACCTAAGTAATTAGAAAGAAGCCCAAACTTGACAGACTTTTTTTTATTATGATCTATTTATAAAATAATAAAGGCGCCGGAACTCCAGTTTGTACATCCGTCATCAGCTCAAAAAAAATGTATTACAAATTAAACAGTCATAGATACAAATGTCAAAGAGATAAATAGGATTTTCATTAATTTCTTGAAACAAAATTTGTTTTTTCTTCTACCAACATGGCTGGGAAACAATAGTTTCTATCAAAGAGATAAGTCACTAAATCAAAAATTGGATTCCTGTTTAACTTTCCTACGTTGGTAGACATTCACATAGACAATATTTCTTCAGGAGGTACCACTAGCATTATTTAAGAAAATTTGCACTGGAAAAAGTTGTCTATTCTTGTATACTTTGAATGGGTCGATTTTAGTCACTTGTTATTTTTCTTGTACAATTTGTCCTTAAAAAAAAAAAAAAAGAATGGCGCACTCACTTTTCCCCGAACTATATTTTTAGATATACATGGTGTCTCTAAAATACACAGCCAAAATTTAAGAGGTGACTGCTGACATCGAAAGAAACAGAAAAGTTCCTGTGAACACGGATGAAATTTCGCTTCATTTCGGAGATACAGCGTTTCAAATTTGGAGGCAAAGGTACTTTAATACAAAGACAATTTACGCTTCTCGTGCTCATCCGGACGGAAATGATGTGTACATTGCTGGAAAAGTACACGTAAGTGGTAAGCACTCATATCACCCCACTAGCTGCAAGACATTGCTAAATATGGTGATGCAAGCGTGGTGTGAACTGTCAGTCAGAACCGGTTTCCTGACGCTCCCTTTTTAGTTTATATATTAATACTGTACGCACCCAAAATCCTGGTTGTGCCCTACGATCCGTAGACAACCGATTATTCTTCCCATGTCAGTAGTGAGACCTGACATGGCACAAATCCCTGAAGAGATGGATTCAGGTTAGTAACTTTTGTATCTCTGAAAGTGTAACGTCGTCCGCCAATTCCGCAAATTCCAGAATGTCATTTCTTTGAGATCCAGTTTGATCCTGAGAGTCCTTGCATTCAGACTTGTGGACTCCTCTGGCCATAGCTGCAATACATTGCCTTAGGACGAGCCCTGAGATATTGCATAGGTAGGTTAGTTTTAAGTAATAATCTTGTTTATTTTGTTATCCTGTATATAACTGTTAACCTTATGTTATACTTTAGCCTTATAATAAACCCCATAAAATGTACTATGTGCCTCGAGGAATTCTTCCAGGTAGTAGCAAACTCCATATACCGAAGGACTATTGGTAACAATAACCCAAGGGCTGTGACGGTCGGGTGGCCTAGCGGTCTGCGGCGGTAGGTCATCAGCTCAAAGGTCCCGGGTTAGAGTCCCGACAGGGGCATGGGTGTGGATTTTAAAAGCTAAAGGCGAATCGTGACGCGCCGAAGTCCAAAGTTACTAGACTGGCCCATATAAAAATAAAGTTTACCAAAGTTTATCCAAGGGCTGTATCTTATAAGTTGGCCACAACTTAAACCGGAATATTTGTTGTGATTCTGAGGACCAAGTCGCTAGAATTGCAATAATATTGATTATTATTCCTGAGAACGCAGTTCGAAAATTTTTATGGCCTTATACCCGACTTGGTAAAACCCAGAGACTTTCGCCATTTCAGATTCCATATGATGTAGAATATTGTTTTTTTATCCATAATCATGTTCTGTACTTCAAGTTTATATAAGAACATTACCCTTTGGAAGAAGACTTGTAAACTGCTCATTCAGCACCGATTTGATGAGAGATTGCATATCAGACAAGGACATATGATCTGTTAAATAATGGCATAACATAGTCAAACTATATAACACCCTGGAACAAGCATAATAGGCCACCATCAATACATGCATGCCATGATGGATTGCACATCTCCAAGGGATACAGCTTTGGAAACAAAACATATATATCGAACTTAAATATATAACAGAATAGACCGGAAATTGACTCGGACCAAGATGAGTATGCCTTCTGTGCAAGTAGTTCCCATACTGGCTTGTATTTCGTATAGGTAAAGGACTGAATTATTTAAAATAAACGATATAGAGATTTGCATATTATTAGGAATTGTATTTTAATCAAATTTGTTAAACTTTCGTCCCTGCGCTCATGCTCTGTAGGCTTCTGTATTTTACAAGGATTATTTTAAAATCACTCGCCATTGCTTAAGAGGATAAGCAAAAAACAGCCTTGCGCTATATTCTGGCTTAACATTATTAAAATATTATTAATTATGATCCAGGTCAACTGTGAAAATTTATTAAATACAAAACGAAACATCTTCCCCCAAAAGTATTGAAATTTGAAGGTTAGGATTTGTGTAACAATGAAAAAATAGCTAATATGTTTGCACAGTATTTCCAATCTCTATGTCCTCTTCTCAACCGTTCAGCAATTTTGATAGTAACTCTAGGAGTTACGATGAAATTGGAATATTGTCTGTAGACCAAATGCTTTTGAATCAAATAGAAAATGATATCTAACTAACTAACTAACTCTATGGCTTATGGAACTCGCAAGTTCATCGCCGCAGTAACAAACGTTCGCCATTGGATTCTATCCTGGGCAGTATCAAGCCAGTTTTCATCACGAACATCTACTTCTCAAAGATCTCTTCTAATATTGTCCTCCCAACGACGTCTCGGTCTTCCCAATGGCCTCTTTCCATCGGGTATTCCAACCAGGATAGAATATAATCTTCGTTTTTCCCTCATCCGAGCTACGTGCCCTCCCCACCTTAGTCGTCTCGATTTCATTATTTTTACAACATCTGGTGAATCGTACAGTCCGTGGAGTTCTTCATTATGCAGTCTCCTCCACTCTCCAGTCATCTCGTCCCGTTTCGGCCCATATATCTTTCTCAAAACCTTATTTTCAAATACACGTAATTTATGTTCATCTGCTAGGGTCGTACTCCAACTTTCGCAACCGTAAAGTATTACCGGCAGAATAACCGTTCTGTATATTTTTAATTTCAATTTCCTTGATATTAATCGCGATGATAGAAGTTTTTGGACTGAATAGAAACATGCGTTCCCCGATACTAAGCGACTTTTTATTTCTTCAGTGACCTCATTTTTGCTTGTTACGTATGCTCCCAAGTATTTAAATTTGTTTACTTTCTCTATTACCTCATCCCTAATTCTTATGTTTTTAATTCCTTCATTCCCTGTGCTTCGGCTTGTTATCATGTATTTTGTTTTATCTATGTTTACCTGTAGACCTATCTCATCGCTAGCTTCGACTAAGACATCGGTGTTGCTTTGTAGTGCATCTATATCGTTCCCTATTAAATCTACATCATCCGCGTATACAAACAGTTGATTCAAACCATTCAATGATAGTCCCTTTTTGTTCCCTTTAATTTTTAAAATCGCATATTCTAACGCGAAGATAAACAGTAGTAGTGACAAGGCATCGCCTTGTTTCAATCCGTTGCGAATCTTGAAACTATCTGACATATTATTACCTATCCGTACTCTGCTTATGGGGTCGCTGAGACACATCTTCACTAGTTGAACCAATTTTTTCGGAATTCCAAATCGTATCAGGATACTGTATAACTTGTCCCTTTTGATAGAATCATATGCGTTCTTAAAATCAATGAATAGCTGATGAACCGTCCCACTGTATTCCCATTTCTTCTCCAAAATTTGTCTCAAAGCAAAAATCTGGTCCAACGTGGATCTATTTCTTCTAAATCCACATTGGTGATCTCCAATTATTTCATCTACGTATACATTTAGGCGTGTTAACAGAATATTACTTAATACATTGTAACAGGTTGGAAGTAACGAGATTCCGCGGTAATTATTGCATTCCGACTTATCGCCTTTTTTGTAAATCGGAACAATTATTGATGTTTTCCATTCCTTTGGGAGCTCCTCCTTTCTCCATATAGCACTTATCAATTTATGTAGTTCCTTGGTTAGTGCCGTTCCTCCTGTTTTAATTAATTCGGCTGGAATATTGTCTATTCCTGGTGATTTGAAATTTTTTAATTTCTTAACCGACATTTCGATCTCGCTAGGTTCGGGAATCCACGGTTCTGCAGTATGAATTTCAAATTCCTCTGTTTGTTCCCCGCTGTGTACATTAAGAAGTTTGTCGAAATAACTTTTCCACACATCGACAATTTTAGTCGGATCCGCCTGAAGATCTCCACGTTCATTTCTAATCATTCCTAACCTCGGCTGGTAACCTTTTCTTAACGAGTTTACCCCTTTGTATAGATCTCGTATGTTATTTGTCTTCCCGTTGAAAATGATATCAATAATCTAAAATGCAAAACGTCAGTTGGAACTGATGTCATACATATAGTTAAAGGATGTATTGATATATTTAAATATCCACTATAGATTGCGTTCAACTTGGCACTAAAAACGTGTACTTTCCCTGACAGATGGAAATCTGCTTTAGTTTGTCCTATACCTAAAGCAAACGACAGAC
>JAGDQP010001785.1:95970-106342 GCA_022664845.1 Lepisma saccharinum | reverse complement strand
TAATAATAATAATAATAATAATAATAATAATAATAATAATAATAATAATAATAATAATAATAATAATAATAATAATAACCACCGGCGTTACAGACCGATAGGTCCTGAGCCTGCCCTAACTCCATCTGTACGCGCTTGGTGGAACTGCGTCCACCTGAGTGACGGCAGTGTGGTCAGCCCTGCGCGCCACGTAGCCACGAACAGTTGTATTAAGGGCTTTCTAGACCGAGTGGCCGTCACGTATTTGTTCACGTGACTCCCCAGTTTTCCTCACGACGCTGGGTGGACGCCGAAAAGTAGGATTCCATCCGGGAATTGAACACAGGAACACGCGGACATGAGTCTAACGCTGTAACCACTAGACTAAATTTAGGTTTTTATATTATTATTTCTTTAAATAAGTAAGTGTAGTGGGCAACATTGAGATTCGTATAATGAACATCACAATAGTTCAACTTAAAAAAAATACACACATTATACGACCTCAAACCTGAGGTGTTCTCATGGAGTGATGGTTAGTAATTTGAGCTACGACGCGTACAGTACCGGTTTGATACCAGTGCACCGTGCATTTTTTTTTCGCAGAAATCACTATAATTAAGCTACATGTTATGTAAATCACAACAATCACTTCCTTCCAGACCATTTTACCATGAAAAGTTTTACAAATCTTCATTGGGATGGGGGGGGGGGAGTTAAAATAACTGAATGCAGTTATTTATCATAACTCTTCAAAATAACCTATGTGCAGGATTAGAGCAACCCACTGGATTTAACTTCTTTTGCTGGATTGCTGTAAACTTGTACTTAATAGGATCCAGATTTATTAACTCACTCTGTTACACCAACCTTTTTTGGGTTGCTAGTAACCTTTTATTTTTTTCAGTGTACCTTCAAATTAGGCCCTGGTCAACTCTTTCCCGTATCCTTTCTTCAGCCCGAGCCACAGGTGCCTAAAGTCAAAAATAAATTCAAATTAATGTCATTGGGTTGTCAATGTTGCAATCGTTGCGTAAAGTTCATTAAAAATACCAATACGTCTATTTATTAGATAATCGGTATCACCTAGGAATGATAATCATTATATGAAAAAAATACTGAATCCAGTGTTGCAAACTGAGACTAGTGTAGGACGTTAAATGTCTATATTAAACATTTTGAACATCTAACCCCGTGTATAATTCACAGTTTGTAACACTGTATTCGGTGTTTTGCATATAATAATGTTTATCAAGTATTTCATATATCAACGAAGTACTAGGTAAAAAAAAAACAATTTAATACCAGCCCCAGTACTACATGGATGTCGGCCGACAGTGCCGGATTTATGGGGGCAAAAGGAGGCAAGCGCCCAGGGAGGCACGTTTAGAGGACGGTAAACAGCTAAAAATGGAAAAATAAAAGCTTCTAGAAAGTAAAGTCGAATATATTAATTAAAAAAAAAAAGACCTAAACGTGTTCAAAATTTCAATACCTACGCGCTGACATTTTTTTATGTTATTCCATACAACTTACCTTCATCTCTAAAATTCAAAACCGCGAGTCAAGTCAGAAAGGCAGGTCTACTGCCTTACTGGAGTTAGCACACGCCGATCATAATAGTGAAGACGGTCGTCGTAAGACAACGTTTAAAATGGCGGCGTCCTATCGGGAATAATGTACAGAAAAGAACCGAATCTCACCGTCCTAACTCCACTAATCGTTCCTAACACGCTTATTATAATAGATATGATAATACAAAAATGTGTTGTTGGTTTTTTTTTACAGGAAAAGTTAAGAAAAAAATAGAATTTGGCATATTTCAATTACGACCATATTTACTATTATTATCCGACGCTAGTAATAGCTATGCCGCGACAGACTTCAGAGAAGATAACAAAAGTACACTACGTGATGCGAGACAAAGTTGTTGCCGTCGCGACGGCCGGTCGTGTTGTTTGGCTAAAAACGATGGAAAGGGCGGCAAAATTTAACTTTGTCCCTCATAGGAAAATTTCTAGATCCGGTACTGTCGGCCGATAACATGATTTGCGATTTCGATCAACGTTGATATAATATCTTTAAAAAAAAAAAAAAAAAAAAAACGGTCGTTTTCAAAATTAACATTTTTGCGGTCTCCCAGGACTGTGTTTGGGGCGAACAAATATCAACATCTTTTGCACGGTACTCAAACTTAACTTTCTAACATTTTTTTCGGGGGGGACAGTTTTTTTTTTTTCAAAGAAATTTGAGTTTGAGTAGCGTGCAAAAATTGTAGAATGTTATGTCATGTTTGTTCGCCGAAACACAACCGGATCGAAAAAAATATCTAGCCAGACCCCGGAGCCCGCAAAAATTTTAGTTTGAAGACGGCCAAAACCAACCATATGTGATATTACTTCATTTGGTACCAATGCACAACTTTTCGTAACTACTCCAACCCCAAAATGTGGAAACAGATATCATATTTTTATTACTTGTTTATCAACCTTTAGGGGTCCAGGGGCCCGTTTAAATATTGTTTAGGATCTATAGTACGTTATTAAAATCTTTTAAATTGTTCAAAAAGTCGCCATCTTGAATTCAATATGGCTGCAAAATATATTGTTTAATATGGTGCACAGCCCAAACCGCTTGAGCTAGAGAAACGAAATTTTGCATCAAAGTGTACCATCAAGAGTAGGTAACGAGAAAAATAATAAATGGTGAAAACGTCGTCATCTTGGATTCAAAATGGCCGCCAAATGTAAAATTTCAAAGAATACACAGCCTAAACGGCTGGAGCTAGAAAATTGAAATTTTGTATTAAGGTACATCGTCACTAGTAGATTAAGAAAATAGTACAAAATGTCTCCAAATATAACATCTTGGATCTAAAATAGCCGACCCCAAAATCGATTGTTCACATCGTTTGAGCTAGAGGTACGAAATTTAGCACAAAAGGTGTATTATCAAGAGTAGTTTAGGAAAATATTACAACATTTTGAAAAAGTCGCCATCTTGGATTCAAAATGGCCGCCCCAAAACATTTTCCACACCTTTCGAGCTAGAAAAATGAAGTTTGGTATGAAGGTTTACCATCACGAGTAGGTCATGAAAGCGTTGAAACCGTCATCTTTAATCCAAAATGGCCGCCTAAAATCCATTTTTTAAACTATTGAAGCTAGAGAAATGAAATTTGGTATGAAAGTATACCATGACAAGTAGGTTACAATAAATGGTACAAACCTCCTCTCAGGCTCCCGCGGTTATGGAGGCAGATACTATGAAAGATTTCGCACTTGTCTACGGTTGGATTTGAACCTCTTGATTTGTAGTTCGTCGTTTTGTCCACTACGCTATGGGGCCATCCAGTCAGATGTATATAGCAATTATGCAGCTCTTCAAATGAAACACGGAATATGGAGGCATAGACGGTATTTTAATTACAGAATTACTTCAAATGGGGAAGGCGTAGAAGTTTTATGTCTATGACATTTTAAAACACTGATGACACTTTTCTGAACGACATCCCACAACGACGTCTTCAGAGAGTGACATTCCTCCAAACTTTAGATTTTAATCTGCAAAGTTTTTCTGATTGAAATACGTACAAACACGTTTGTTAGGTTTCAGAAAAAGCATTGAACATCGAAATATCGTACCACACCAATGTTGATCTAAATTGATCCAGAACAGCCATCCATAATCTATATCCACGGTATTTCCCGGTATCGGCCCGATGTTCTTCTGCTGCTAGAGAGTTTTACTGTAACACTATCAACCTAATGACATTTTTAAGCTTCTAAAACAGGGCGACCAGAAATTTGTTGACAAAAAAGACTAGGCTATAAAAGGCACCCATGCGCAAAACATTAAATATAACAAAATAAGTTGCTACCACTATAGCGTATAAAGCTTCCTTCTCGAAGCATGCCCAATGAATGGTCATTCTTTGACACTTACTTGAATCATCTGGCGTTAGATTTTATACATAAATAATTCAATGTACTTCTCTTTTCAAGTTGGGATAAATATGCCAATCCAGGGACGTATTTAGGAATGGGTTCGGGCGGTCTTGACCTACAATTAGTATCATTTTAGTTGTTATTTTGTATATTTAATGTACATTAGAGATCTAAACACAGTTTGGACCCCCGGAAGCCCTGGATCCCTCCGAAAACTAACTTCTAGATACATGCATGCCTCAATCAATCCTCGAAGCTGCTTCGAGATTCCTAAATGATTCCACAAGTTTAAACTATTGTTTTCATTTCTTTAACATTCTTGCAGCCTACGTCATCATCTGGTCATCTACCATTACAGGCAATGTTCACCTAATGTTCTTTAAAACGTTACCTTATGCCACACACACACACACACACACAAACTATATTATACTAGGAATCGCCATAGCAGTTCAAGGGATTAGTGATTCAGTCAAAAATGCACTTGAAAGTCCAGTTCGTGCACTCTTTCTCACGTTACATTAGATTATGTTTAACTGTTAACTACATTTCTTGTATTGGAATTTAGAAATTACAAGATATTAAATTAGAAAATACATTTAAAAAAAAAAACACTGGCGTAACAGGGCTATAGGTCCTGAGCCTGCTCCAACGCCATCTGTCCGTGTTTGGTGGAACTACTTCCACCTGAGTAACGGCTGTGTGGTCAGTAGTGCGCGTACCTAACCACGAACAGCCGTATCAGGGTCTTACCAGACCGAATGTGGCCATCACGTCTTTATTCACGTGACTCCCCAATTTGTCTCACGACGCTGGGTGGACGCCGAAAAGTGGGACTCCAGCCGGGAATTGAACCCGGGACCACGCGGACATGAGTCCAACGCTCTAACCACTAGACAGTGGAGCCCCAAGAAAATACATTAAAAGCTTTAAAAATAAGGAAAAAAGTATAACTGGAGATATTTTCGGACAGAAAAGAGTATAAAGTATTTGAACCTCTTTATATAAAAGAATATGTCTGTTTGGTCACCCTATCTAATATTCACAGTAATTAATAAAAATTAACTTCCAAAACGTGTTTTCATTTTATTGCATGGAGTATTAAGAGGTAACATTAATCTTATTTAATTATAAACCCTCGTAGAAACTCTTTTATTTGTTTTCGCCTCATGTAACATCTTTCAAGGTTTTGTTCCTTGTATATACGTCGCCTACAGATTAAAAATAGAGTAAAAAGGAAATTTCAGTCATGCTAAATAAAAGGACATGAGATTTATTAAATTTATTTAAAATTCATTTCCTCAAACACTAATTTAACAACAACATGTTACGACCATATTGTTTATCTGGATGCATATTTCAGTTAACCACTGATAAACAAAATAAGCGGGAAAACCAATGGCTTAGTGAAACATCTTAAAGATTTTTTTTTAAAAAAAAGTTATGAGCTAAGCGTCAATGAGAACACAAAGGGACAATCAGCCACATATTAGAAGTGCGTGGCACCCATATGTTATTTGCTACACATACGTAATGTAATGTATGTTCATGGTAGTAATTTGGAGTATGTCAGCAGTGACAGTACACCACATGAGGTATTTCCGTCCGTAATAATCAAGAGTCACTTTGGTTCTCCATTAGTGGCCTCCGAGTGTGACAATGAGTCGACAGGTAGGAAACATACATACACAACAGACGCTAGTTTCCCGTCTTATCTAAACTGTATTTGCACCAAAGAGATACTAGAATACACTTCGTTTTAAAGAAAACTACGCATTTGGTTTCTTTATTTTTCATGTCAGGAAGTTCATAGTGAAGGTCACATATCAGTGTTAAAATATAGAAGCCGGATACATGAGACACTGATAACGTTGTCATTCATACCTGTAGTATCTTTTCCTTCCCATACGTAAGTAATGAATTTGTCTGACCGCATGGCTGGCTATAATAGTTCAAGGATGAGCTCTTCGACATACATATTTATCTTTGAAGTGAGATAGGCTAGTACTTACGTCACATTTATCGACCATTTTTTCAGGAAATACGTGGGCTAAACTTTCGCGAAGCGTAGAAAAGAAGCTGGTTTTCTCCCCCATTGAAAGGCACAGAATGACATGAGTTATTCCAATTTTAAACTGTGCCGGAAGGCGTGGTGGCAAAGCTTTTTTTCGTCGTCAACATGACTGCATGACCTTCCACGGTGATTGAGTGGTAATGCTCGCTGTCTTGTAATCTAGAGGTTCCGAGTCCCGATCTTCTTGATTCATTGTAATTAAGTCCTAAACGAACTTTTAAGGATGGGACCTACAATTTTTTAGTAAAGTGGGCTCCGAACCACTACGTTCAAGAGAACTGTGATCCTTATTTCGCCTAACGAATTATCTCACAGATTTATGGCAGATAGATGATAAGATTTTTGTCCCGTGGGAAATGAACCTTTGACCACGCGTACAGAAAGCGACCGCGCTAACCTGTGGGCCACGCCGAGGTCTCGGACGTCTTGGTACCCTCAGGGAACACAATTGGTTGGGATGCCACCACGGTAAACTATATAGATCCCGTCCTCAAGTAGTTAACATCCGGTGGAAAGCAATGGCAAAACAATTATTTGGATCTTTGGGTCATAGTCGACTAATACTGGCGTAAGACAAATTAAGTTCATAATCTATTGTGTTTGATCGACATTTGTACTTAAGGGGTCATATGCCCAAGCAACATAAATACGTCATTTTCACAATTTTGACCTTCATATGACGTGAGAATGACGTCGTTGTGCTGCTTGAAAGAGGAATTTTCCCAAGTAAAAGGTTTTCTTCCCCCAAAATTGACACTGCGCAATAAGGAAGCATAGAAACTCTTCTGTAAGTTGCATATGTGCCAGTCATAAACTCTGCCCAAATAAACCAATATATTCTCCCAAGATTTTCAGTTTGAGAGGTTAAAAGGCAAAGTTAGTTGATGTAGGTAGAGCTCTGCAGGTTTTCTAGGGTGTGCTCGACGATTTTGAGGGATAATCCTTGGATACAAATTTGTTTGCGATTTGTTAAGCCAACGCGTTTTAACGTTATTACTTATCGATTTATTACTTCATTTGTCACGATGCCGTGTAACGTTTGGCTGCCTTAAACTCAAACTACGGATGGATATTTTCACGCTCTTTTTAAATGAAGTTTTCTTTTTTCAGTCACATTTATTCCTGAAATTATGGTCTTGACAACTATGGTATACCTATTGACAACTATGGTATAGAAGGCGACAACACACTAGGGATGTTCGAAACTGCGAAGACAATTCCGGAATTCGAAATTTCTTCGATTCCAGAATATTCCGAAATTCAAACTTTCGAAATTCCGACATTCCGGATTTGTCCGGTAGAACTTGGCGTAAAGAGCGCCCCTGGGGAGTGTCCGCTAGAACTTTGAATGTCATCATTAGCGCGCCTGAGGATCATCCACTAGAACTTTGAATGACATCATCAGCGTCCCTGGGGAGTGTCCACTAGAACTTTGAATGTCATCATTAGCGTGCCTGGGAATCGTCCACTTGGACTTTAACTTTGAATGGCATCATGAGCGTACCTAGTGAGTGTACGCCAGGACTTTGGGTGCCATCATGAGCGAGCGAACTTTGACAAAAGATGTGTTAGGATATCCCCGTAGTTCAACAATGTGTAAAACGTGGATATTTCTGAGTGAATCCACGTTAAATCACCGAAATAATCAAGGAGTGGTGGTCATTTGACCATTTTCTTAATTTTCAGTGTTCCCCAGAGGTAACATTACAAAAGTCCTGCTAAAACTGGTTTAATTATCTCAATTTCATCTGCCGCCATCTTGGATTTCGTGGTCATGACGACGCGTAAAGATAAATAAGCATTTGCACATCCATCTACAGCATGAAATATTTGAACGTGGTTGCAGAGCCATCTATTAACATTTCCGCGAAGTAGAAGAGAGAAGTGTGTTTTGCATCACGTCTAATGAAAAGAAAATAACCAACCGAACCTGATGTGCTAACCTAACCTAACCCTTGATTACGAAGTATATTAATAATTGATATGAGCATATATAAAAGTGCTTTTTAAAGAAAAAACGAAGGAGAAAACCTCCCTCCGGCGAGTTCCGATCCATAAATCGACAATAGCTGGTTGCAAACACCGATTGGAAAGCTTGATTTACACAGTTCATGTGACGTATCACGTGCGAAAGTACTGCGCAGACGCACTCGCCCTAAAGTATTCCAGTCTCCTAGCATTTGCAATGGTTTGAGAAAAGAGCTCCTCTTTGTACATTCTATTCCACATAGAAAGCCCTACATTACGCTGCTGTAAAGTAGAGACAATCGGCTTTCAAGAAATAAATGCATTTGAAAGGTGAATCTTTTATTAGTAGGATTTGAAAAGATAAAATTTAACCGTTGAAGTGACCAATTTTACAAATTTTAAATATCCATCAAAGAAAATAAATATGTTAAACTACACGTTAGTGATTATGTTGCAAGAAGTAAGGATAAAGGGGATTTTGCCTTGGTAAAATGAAGCCTGAGTAAAAAGTCCGTCCTAGTAATATTTTGCTTCGAAATTGAAACATTTAGCAACATTGCTAATTGTAGTTCACAAGAGTGTTTGTTTATGATACAGGTCAGAGATACAGGCAGGATTTTCATTTTGGGTGACGCAAACTCATAATTGGGAGCGTGTGAATGGAATTATGAAGGATTTCAATTGATTTTTAACCGGAAAATCTTTAAAGTTGAAGATGAGTGTTTGAGAGCTTGCCGCCAATATGGCCCACCCCACAGATCTCTGCGACTTTCCGTTGGTGCTACTAGATGTCACCGTAAATTATACCCGCATGACAACAGAAAGCATTTTTGCGCGACTCATTTGTTTGAGATTGGCCTGAGCGGCAGCATCTCCAGTTGAAGTGGCATATTGAGCAAGGAAATATTTTGCTGTTATTTCAGCAAAGTAGTGTTTCGTTTCAGTATCAATTGTTGAAAACCTATTCAGTATAATGCATAGATAATGTAGCTATGTGAGCATACGTGAACATAAAATGTGTGTGACGCAATGCATTGCATTGTGTAACTAGCAGACGCCAGAAAAAGTAAAGAGGTCAGTATAGCGTACCGGGCAGCACACAGGCAAGATGAGGTATATTGCGCAAAATGCGGTCATAACTGTTTAAAATGAAATAATTGGATATTTGAAATGTTTGTACTGAACACTCATCATCATAATATTAAGTCGAAGATAATGCCAGGTAATAAGGAAGCTACTAATTCCATTACAAAGAATAAGAAGATTTAACCAAAACAAAGCAAGTGCCATCACGATTAAAGCGCCCACAATTTCAGCAGCTTGCTTCCAATAGTCCTGAAGAAGCGACACCGAGTTGTTCCAAGTCTTGTGAATCTTGGTTTTGTTACCTTTGTCATGAAAACAGGGTTGCAGACATGCGTCTGTCTGTCGTGTCGCAAATACGTTAATGAAGAGTGTGCTGGAATCACCGCTACAGATCACGGACCATTTCTTTGTCCCTCATGTGAGACGTGACTTTCTCAACTTCTTCGTTTGTGTTATATTTCTTTATTAATATTTTTTATTCTTGTATATTCACTTGTTTTTTCTACAAAGTTTGGAATTTTGTATTAATATAATATTCTTGGTTTTGCAATATCATATAAATTATGTATCCTTGTAATGTATCTCTCTCAGTATGTAGCATATATGAGCAATACAGAAAGATTACACATCAATTTTGCCATACGCTCTTGTTTTCTATAGTGGGCCATATTGTGAATACCTTGTTCACAATATGGCCCACTTGCAACATTTTAGTTTTCTTGTGTTCTTTACGTTCGATGTTAAATGTATGAGAAAGTTAATATTTTGGAGCTACATTTTAAATCTGAATACGGAGCCACTGACTTCACTTTGGTATTTAAATATGCAGTTTGGTACACCATTTACTGAAACCATTAGTCTGAATTCAATAGTTAAATTTTATTTGGGACGTTAAACACGATTACCAGATGTTCTCCTTTTACAAGTTGTCCTCCATCCTTTTCTAAATATGTTGAATGTCCTCCATTCTTTAGTGACCAAGTTTAAAAGTTCCGAATTGGACATACTTCTGTGATTCAAATTCTTAATTTTAATAAAAGTTTGTTACCTAAATATCAAGCAAAAGGTTTATTATTTGGTTTGATAGTATAAGATACACGAGATACAATAAAAACGAAAATTTTGTGTAACTTACCCTGTAAAAAATGAAATTTGAAAATAAGAAATTCTTCTGTTTGTCAGTGTTTCTTGATAGGATTTTAAATGAAAGATAGCCATCGTTGTCTATCAATCTTAGCTTAGTTGTCCTCGATTGGAAGAAAAAATTCCCTAGTTGTTCTCCATTGGAAGAAAATTCCCCAGAACTTCATTGGAAGAA
>JAGDQP010001785.1:70122-87671 GCA_022664845.1 Lepisma saccharinum | reverse complement strand
ATAACAAAGAGAAAGTTATTTTAATTAAGAAAGAAATAAAAAAATACAGCGGGGTTCGAACCCGTGTTCCTTGGATTAGCTTTCTGGAAGTACATGTTTGGAAGTAATATTTACTGTTAACGAGTAATGCGCATGCGTGAGAATGGTTCAGCCTCGGGTCCTTATCCTGTCTCTAGTCGCAAGTCTCAAATAATGCCTCCCTTTGATCATAGAGATAATGAAAAACACAAAAATTAAAAAAAAAAGACTTTGCCAACTGTCGTCATAGCCATTTCAGCTGCTACTGATTAATTGAATGCGTTGTATTGAAGTAATTTAGATGACTCTCGTTAGAGTGCAGCACACGTAAGGAAAGAAAACACCCCATGGCCACATTACACTTCGTTTCTCTCTTTTTTTTCTGACCAGGGTACAATCTGAAATGGAAATTGAATTGAACTGAATTGTTACTTACATTCTAAAGGACCTACTGAATTTCTAAGGATGGGACATAACAGGTTTTGTTTGGATCAGGTGGGTTCCGAACCACTTCATTCAATGGACCTGCACAGGAATTGCAGATATGAAATAATATATTCAAATTCGTTTAAGGAATCTACGTGGAACTCTCCAATCTTCATGTAAACACTACAGACTATTCATACCCACATAGCATGCTAGCTTGGAACGAAGTTGTCAGTCACTTGTTTTGAGCTTTCCACACATGATATTATGTTGAAATCAATAAACAATCATGAAACAAACTTGTTAGATCAATGTAAGTGGTTTCGTTGTTATAACTAACCTAACTAAGCTTATTGGAGAAAGCAGTTATGCGAGGAAGGTTGTCGTCAAACTTGTGATTTAATTGAATTTTGTTCCGTTCCACTTTCGCTGTCATCTCAGTGCACTCAAGTCCCATCACGTTCCAGGGCTGTTTCACCTTAGGCTAATCTTCGCAAGCTCCCACCCTTTTACTACGGGTATCTCTTGCGATCTAATGAACTATGTATAAATAGCGCTTGCAAAGCGAGCTAGGGTGTGTGATTTCGTGGTCTTCTGACTACACATTCGGATTGGTGTGCTAATAGTCCTCCGTTCGAGTCCCACCCAAGACAATGTTTTTATTTTTTTAAAAGACATATATTAATGTTTTTCTTTCTTGTCTTGTCAAGACCTTGATTCTTGTACACTAGACTGCTGGATTTAAGCTTGTTTAAACGTTTTAGGCTTGATATGCTAAGCTTGCATTGAGTTGCCTCACTTGCAAAAATGTAGAAAGCTTGATTCACTTTTGAGTTAGGTCAAAATTGCTATGTTAGTGTCACAAGGCATACAGCGTTTCCAACTGAATATTTTTTTTTCAAAAAATGGCATTACCTTACGTTTTCTTCAAACAGTGCTGCCAACTCTGGGAGATACAAATAGAGTAAGTAGATTGCTTAAAATAGTTCCTGTTGAGTTGGCAACACTGAATGACTTGTCATATTGCAGTAAGGTACTCTGGATAACCAGTTCTATCTTTACTTGGATTATCCTCCTTGTACGTACAATTCAATAAAGTTTAACCGAGTGCTGTGCCAATGGTCTATTGTTTTGTCGATGAACACATTGGAGAGATTACTTCTCAAAAACAATTGCGTACTCACAATTGTATAAATAAAACTTTTTTTTTCTCCATTCTTTCATACAGATACTCTTCTTTTTTTTATTAACTTCAGCTGTTCATAGATATCGTTTCTAAACAGGAAAATGAAAACCAATGAAGAAAATAATCAGAGATTAAAACTGAAGATAATGTTGAAATAGATCGATTATCTTCTAAGATTATATTTTCTCTCTTTTTATAGTTCATTGACTTCAGAACACTTTTATTAAAAAAAAAAAAATAGAAAAAGAAGAAATCATAAATGGAGTGGTATTAAACGATCCATTACCTTTTTGTGTTTCTTCTGCTTTGATAAGATTAGATAGAGATGCCATAGTACATAGAACTGACATTTCCTACTCCACCTACAACGAAAATATTAAGATTCTTTTTCACCTTAAACAGAATGCATACAACACAAAGCATGCGAAATATATACTACAATGTAGGATAATCAAGCAAGAAAGTAGAGAGTTTGCCTCAAACATCGTTCAAAAAATGATTCCCCTTGGAATAAATTGATCTTGAGACCGAAACCATTCATTTTTTCCCTTCAAAATTTCTACTAAATTAGAACTTCCACAGATATGATTTGTTAGAAAATATACCCATATCTTTTCTTTTTAAAAAAAATATAAAAAAATGCGAGGTCTGACAATAAAGTACCGAGACTTTCTTTCTTTAGTATACTGGCAACCCTACCACTAACTTGAATATGCCATGCTCGACCTTGAAACTTTTCACCATTTGAACACTAATTTGCGTGGTTCTGCGGTTCTGGAGCAGCAGTTTAAATTTGAAGGTTCCAGTTCGTGATCCTCGCCACTAAAATGGTCTGTGATGTTTTTTTTCTTTCTTTAACAATTGTGACGCAAAATTTTCGCATTCTATAAATCTTCAGTTAGTTCTCGATTCATGTTCATTTGTTTTGCGATCATTTCCACATTTGATCTTCTCTATTTAATTGTACAATTTTCCTTACTCTTGCTGTGATGGCATAACGTTGCGAAATTTCCGTGGCAATGGAAATTAGAAAAGGTGTAAGGGTCAAACATAACATATCCTAGTAAGCTACAGGATTGCCAGGGTTATCAGTTTGAAAAGTAGAGTTTTACAGGGTTTCTACAGTTTTTTTTAACCGTAAAAAGTAATATTGTCGTGGAGTAAACAGAATCTCTGGATTCTGCTATATTCAATCTCCATTTTCGTAACCAAACAATTACAAATTCCTCAGCTAGTACTTTGAAAGCTAACTTCTTGAACTAATAAGCTAATCTTCACATTCTTTGGATTGTTGAATTGAATTGAATTATGGCATTTAGGCAACTCTGACTCAGGCCGTCTTTGGATTGTGTTGAACTCTTCTGCACTTGACTTCTACTGTCAACACTGTCGCCGATTTATTTATAGAAGAGATATCTTATGTCGAACATAGAAGAATGCGCATCAAGTTTTACTTTTTGCTTGAGAAATTCCCGTCAAAAATTGAATAGCTATATGATTAAACAAGTATTTGGTAATAGTAAAAATCATGCTATTTTTTCAGTAGATCTTAATGTCTAAATATGGACAAACATTTGTTGAGGATTTCATAGTTTGGTCAACTTTCTGAGAGCAATCGAGCATGATCTGCTGAACAAATACCAGAGGGTTTGTTGTTGAAAAGTGTGTGACTTATATGAAAGAATGTTCACAAAATATTTCAACAAGACTAGAAACAGAAGCATGAAGTGAAAGAAAGATGTTTGGATCTTGAGGAGATTAGACGAAATTACTATTCCATTACCATTAAAAGAAAACTAAAGTTGAGTTTACGCTTACGAATAACTTAAACAAAGCAACAATTGTTCTCTGTTGGTGAGTTTGTTCTCATCAGGACCTGATAAATCACGCAAAGTTCTTTTTTTTTTTTGATGAAGGAATAAATTAAGGGGTTGAATCAGAGAAGGAAATAAGCCATACAGTCAATAAAGACGTGAACCTGCAATTACAGTCTATCAGTCATCAAGCAATGATTAACAGATTGCAAACAAATGTCAGATGAATGGGTCTAAATGGTAATCGCGTCTTTATTGAATGTGTGACTTATTCCCTTCTTCTCTGATTGTATCCCTCAAGTGTTTATAGTAGTTTTGTTCCACCATGACGAACTTTTCTTGTGTTTAGTGGAAGAAAATAAGCAAGTAATATCACAGGAAATGGTGACCACAAAAATTTTCTTCTTGAAAATGACAATTCTATCGTTCATGCACCAGTTGTTCATAAGAATAACAACATCCATCGTATTCCCCGAATTTAACACCTTCTTGTTCTTGTCTCGTTAACCAACGTTTAGAAATATTTGCAGAATCGTTGTAACTTAAACCTAAGGTAAGCCTTAGATGACTTAGCCCTAGTTTTACAATCGACGGCAAAGCTTCTGGTCAGGGCTAAGTTGAGGCCGTCATATTTTGGCCAATCGGCGTACGCAAAATATGACTTGGCCTCAACTTAGTACTGACCAGAAAATTAGCCGTCGATTGTAAAACTGGGGGGTTAATATCCACATTCCTCTGGAGATATCACCTCATATATTGCGTAATTTAAAAACATATAAATGGAAACAAGTGACTGCTTGTACTTTGAGAATAACTGTCTGCTTCCATAAGTATTTTGGTTCACATTAGGATGTTATGATCATTATTAAAGAAAAAGACAAAAAAAATGCAACCATTTAATTAATCTAAATGGAACGAGATTACCAGAAGTCGAGTTGTTTGTTACACTTCATTCATTCATTTTGTCTTTGATTTTCTGTGGGTGTGAGTGAATATGAGCAAATTTGTGTGGGATGTGGTAACTAAGAGCAAATGTGTATATGTGTGTGTGTATATGCGTATGTGTTTATTTGGTTGTAAATTTCCTTGTCTTGGGAATATTAACTTTGAAATTATATGTAATAAAAGTCAATGGAGTAGGATATTGCAATAGGCAGTTGGCTTTGTAATAAGTAATAACCATATATTTTACATCTCTTTCTCTCTCTCTCTCTCTCTCTCTCTCGGATGAAAGAAAGCCTGGTAACAAGGATATAATAATTTCTCTATTTAACTACATAGCTTTTTTATGGGTCTGTGTGTGTGTTTGAGTTGTATCCTAATTGACCACGTAGCTTCTGGAAACAGAGCTTAATATCAAAGATCAGAGCCCCTCTTGAGCTTAAATTCGAGGCAGAGGGCAGGTGCACAGCTCAACATGATCGCACTCGCTACTAAAGTGGTTATATCGCACCACTTTACCCTATTTTCCCAGTAGCTTGATTGTAATTATTTCTGACTAGTAAATTTCCGATGGATACGAGTGCTACTAACAGTAGATCACTGCACTTAAAAGAACTAAGTCACATTCCGTATTATTTAAATGGGCGGTTACAGTGGCTGCTGCTGATATGGTTGCAGTCTTTCGCATCAATCGCTTTATTGTTCAATCTTTACTTTGGAAAACAGTAAAAGAACAACTTCAATTACTTCGAAGTGTAGAATAAGTTATATATTTTTTTAATCCTTTGTGTTCAGCAAAGGCATAATGTTCTTTTTTAGAAAAAGGAAAAAAAAATATTCACAAGAGAAGGGATTCCTCTGGTTGTTGCAAGAGAAATGCAACAACCACCTAACTATGCGCATGCGCCTCTCCCTCTTCTTGGTGTTCTCTTCACTTGTTCTTAACTCAGTACGTAAGGAGTCTTGTTTTGGCAACAGGAGTCTTGTTGCCACAGCTAGTACTTAATTTAGTGTATTCGTCACCTTTCGGTGGAAACCAGGCAGAGAAGAAATGAACTTGCCTTGTCACCCAACATAAGGCGCAAAATACGCGATCTGGAATGGTATTGGTCCCTGTCCTGTATGTTAGAGGCTGGCACAGGAGGGAATGAAATACTGTACCCCCCAGACTTTTTATTTCGGCGCCGTCATTGATATAGGGAATTAGCACCTAACAATTTAATTGTCAAGGCATTGTCTGTCATTGCAGAAATCCTTCATGACCGTATCCCTCAATGGTAAACTATCCTCAAATTCATTTATCAAGTAAAATTTTACGTCATCGTTTCTCGGGTCATTAGTGTGCCGCTAACCCTGGACCGTCGCATATCTTGACATTCATTTAAAGTTTTATTTTATGTTTCAATTTTAGTATTCATTTCCAAAGTTTTGAATAACCTTATCTGCCTCTCTCTCTCTCTTTCTATCTTTCTTTCTTTCTCTCTCTCTCTCCTCAATATTGTCGAGATTTCTTTACACGTCCTGAAAGTAGCGATAATCTTCCCAAACGAAAAAAAAAATGGGAATAAGACTGAGTGCAACATTCAGAGAAAACAACCACCGGCCGTTACTACCAAACTTTAGGTACAAAATCATTAAATTGGAAACACTGGCAGGGATTAGGTTTATTAATGTATTTACATTATATTTCTGACCTGTGCAACGTTGTAAGACAGAAGCTCATTTGCGAGGGGGTCTTTTAAATGAGTGTCTTACATTCTCCCTGGTAAGAGCAAAGGGTAAAAACTGTGTACATGTATTTCAAAATCTCAATTAGTTTGTTCAAATAGGATAGAGAGACCTACACGCGACCTTTGCACTAATCAAAGTGTAAGCAGAGTCAAATTACTTGAAGCATGCTGTTCATGAATGCTGCCATATTTTGTGGCTGTATCGAACGGAAACATGGCTTCTTGGAAAGGAGTAAGAAACTATATTGAAAACTCTCGAAATATAAATTTGGATGACAATGAGGAAAAATACATATTGGGTTGAAATTTAAGGACTATAGAAATGTATAGTACTATAGTACTGTTGAGAGTAAGTGATAGAAAAGTTATACTGAAGACAATAAAACAGGAAACGAAAATGGTTAGGACATTAAGCAAAAAATATATTGAATTTTGATGAGAATAGGTAAAAAGGAAGAAAATATGCCACACATATATAGGAAGCACGGGTTGACGACAGAAGGGTATTGCTAAGATTACATTAAAAAAATCTGGCAATATCAGCTGAACACTGTGATCAGCTTGGGATGAGTATGAAATATTGATAATTTCAGGGAACACAAAAGTTCCCTGGCACCCACTAACCCAACGCCACTGTCGATAATCTAATAATTTTCGGGAAATTGTTAGATTTAGAGAAGGATAGGTCATGTGCATTTTTCATCATGGAGGTCATCTCTGATAATGATCTAATACAGCGTTCCGCACACTGTGGTCCGCGGACCACAGGTGGTCATAGAGGCCTGTCCTTGGACAGGTGCAGGGTAGACCTTTGAACCTACCAACTAATAAAACTGGCCCATAATTGAAAATAGTTTGCGTAACGCTGATCTAATACACACTCACACCTAGATTAGGCGATTATTCTTTGAAATGTGACAGAAAATGTAGAAGGTAGAATTGATATGTGTGTGACACATATGTAGCTTCTCTCTCGCTCTCTCTTTGTCTTGGGTTTACTAATTTCACAGAATATTGCGCATTAGTATTTTTTTTTTCCTCTCCCCACAAGTCAACGACCTCTGTTAGCATTGAGTTTGTGGTTGTGGTTTGTGTTGAGTATGTGAGGATGATGTGTTAGAAGTTTACTTCCGTTGTGGAGCTACTTAGCTAACCAAGTACATACCACGTGGTCCAAGAGTCGGAAAGCGAGGGGTGGGGGGTGGGAGACGAGATTATGGGGTGAATTATTCTGTCTCTTCTCCGCCCCTCAGCCGTCTTGTAGCAATGCCAAATTCCGGTCTCCCTCCTCCTACACCTCTTAACTAATTTCCTTATCGGTTGCGTAAGTGCACACTGGCTCCCTCTACTACATCAACAACTACAGTAGTAGATGAAATGACAAGACGAGCCTCTCTCTCTTTCTCTCTCTCTCTCTTTCGCTCTGTTGAGAGGACCCCCTCTATTTCATCTCCATTTGAATCCCGGAAGCGTGGCTGCACTTGTCGAAACTCTTCAGAATTTCATTTCAACCTCATCTTTTCATTAATCTTTTATTTTTATTTTTTCGTTGTGGCTCTTTTTTGCTGGATAAAAAAACTCTGAGGGCCTTTTCTGTTGAACGTCATTTTTGGTACTTGAAAGCTGGATAAAATCCAGACCTTTTTGGAGATACAAATGCATAGACCTCTGCATATACTATATTGTATACTGTATGTATGTTTAAGATTTTGATCATATATTGAGATGTATTGAACTCTTGCTTAGTCGATTGTATAACGGGCTCAGTGGTAGAGTGCTCACCACTGGTGCTTGGGGTTCTCAGTTTGATCCCAGCTCATACCACCCCAAGCAGCACACTCACGTGAAAAAGACGTCATTATTTGGTCGAAAAAAATCAAAATCACGTCAGTGTAATGAAATCTACGTCGCTATTACGTGACACTTTGGTCTTTTAATTGACGTAATTCTGTCATGTCGCATCCCCTCGTTTTTGACGACATACTATGATTACATCTCGTTGTCAATAGCGACAACTTGATCCTGCCCAATATAGTTCTAGTAAAACAGCGAACTTATCGTGTCACTGGAGGGATGTTACACACGTCGTTCACTTTGTGACATTTACCCGACATTTCGACGTTTTTCGCATCAATTTTCGACCAAAATATGACGTCATTTTCACGTGAGTGTTCTGCTTGGGATGTGAGGTTTTATGGCATTTCTCATACAACAACGATGATGATAGGTATATGCAGTGTTCGAAGTGGGAAAGAAACAGAGACGGTATATGTTTTCCTAATATTTGCCTAGACAAATCAGAAATTGATATAAGAAGTTACTGAGCATGTGTCTCAGTAACGGTATGCATGTAGCTCTGAAAAACCAGAGCCGGTATGCCATAGTGGTGCATACCGCCTCACTTCGACCACTGCGTATATGCCCTACTGCCTGGAAGCTGGTCATTGACTCGAGGGTTCCTGGGCAAGATGACCCAGTGGTTGTTTGCGATTGATTGTCTTCTGTCGGATGAAGATGGCGTCTAAAGGGTGGACTTTATAGTGTTAACGTGACTTTCGAATCGCTTGTCCCCCCCACCAACGGGTATCGAACCTGGGACCTCTTGCTTCAAAGACAGCAAACGTAAGCACTCATCCGCCGGGTACATTTCTCAAATAGCAGTAAAATACAACTGGAATAGTATTTGCGAATTATAATTCCTACAAGTTAGCTCCTTATATTAGTAGACACACTTCGTTACTATGTTCCAATTATATTTTATCAGCTGTCGTAAAAAAGATAACGGTTTCGCGAATCACCTAAAGGAGTAACAACAACTGCTTATGTGGTAAACTCTTTTTTTTTCTTCTTTTTTTTTCAGAGCTGCGCAGGTCAACGTTACCAACCACACCTTTTGCGTAGACGCTGACTTTTTGAGGTGACTTGTTCTTTTAACTGCTGACATTGCTTTCAGGAAGACAGGAACGTTAGTCAACGCACTGTTGTCGCCATTCTTTTATGAGATAAGGTTTGCTTTTCGAGGCGCCTGCATTTCAAAACTGCAATCTGATTCTCTGTCATTGAGCCGCCGTTAGCAACAGGAACAGCATTGTGAAACTAGAACTCAAACGACTGATGAACGATTTTAATTGTTAGCGAACTCCAATGAAGTTGGGTCGGTTTTTTTTTTTTTTTTTTTAGATATTTGATAACGTAGCTAACAACAGAAAGATACCTTATAATCCCCCTTACTCCATCACTCCGTTCAGGTCCAAAAACAAATCTCACGAACCACAAGATGTTGAGAGAGAGGTGGATGGGGTGTCGTTGGAAAGGTCTTAGCTTAACTAGACTAGTTCCGTGATTGGTGCAGTGGTTCAGTGTTGCCAACACATTTTTAAACTCATTTTTATTTCAAATTGCTTCCATTTCGACAAACCTATCAGCACCGAAACAAGCATAAACATCATTTGACACAATAGAAAAATATTATTTGTGTCCCCGACCCCAAGCACTCTACTTGTCAGTCTTGTCAACCTATTTTCTATACAATTCATATTCTGAAATTGCTTCCATTACGCTAGACGTGGCAGTATCAAACTTTGCATCAACATTATTCCACACAATAGAAAATTGCTGTAGATGTCTTCAACCCCAAGCATCTCAGTTGTCAATGTTTTCTAAATTGGTTCCATACCGTTGAACGTATCCGCATCAAACTTCGAATAAGTATTATTCGACACAACAGAAAAATACTGTTGGTGTTCGCGTCTCTAAGCACCGCAGTTATCAGTGTTGCCAGCCTATAAAATAAATCTTTGTGTGTCTAATGTGATATTAAAAGGACCCTATTGTTAGTAGAACCACAGAATTTACTTGTTTTTATTTGATTACCGATTTCTATTTTGAAGATTTCACTATGGAGAAATTGACTTCAATTTTGATATAAACGACATTGATTTCCATTCATTAGGCCGATTTAGATCTGGAGACTCGATAATCCGAGTAGTACACATGTTAATTTAAACGTTAAACGGTAAATGTTCACCATTTCTACGTTTTATTAATCGATTAGTTGTTAAAACGTCGAAAAAGTAAAAAAAAATACTGTTTTCTTTAACGTTAAATAAGCTTTGTATTACTGGAGAACGATCTCGATCAAGCAATCGTCCGTTATTGATATCGGCGAATAGCGACGTGCTGCTGGGAGAATGGTGTTCAGAAAAAAAAAGTCTGGTCTTGAAAAATACCCCTTCCTCCCAAAATAGTTTTCTCCTACCGCATAGAGATGCAGAAAAAAAACTGAAAGGAACAATATGGGTGAAAGTAATTGTTCTCAAGGGCCCTTGCAGACGGGCGACTCTTTTCGTGACAACTACATGTCACAAAGAAGTTGACCGTCTGAAATGTCCCTAACTCCATTTCTTTTCTTTTCTTTCTTTTTATTGTATTTTTAAAATTGATTTACTTCCATTATTTTGCGTATTAGGAAAATCAAATTCATTATATTTTGCAGTTGTTTTTGCATGGTGTGAGGTACTGGACTTTCGGAGTCACGTGAGGAAATCGGAGATCTTCGGAATCTGAAGGTGGAGAATAATGAGGGGGAAATTGTCCCGTCACAGAAGATAATCAATGAAGTGGTGCTGAATAGTCCATAGGCGGGAGGTGAATAATATTGGAGACAATCTTTTTTCTCTCCGTCTTTTCCCACCTACGTGGGGCTGACGTTTCTAATGAGTCTTCTCCATAAAGCCCTGTCCTGAACTTCTTCCCCCGACATACCTTTCTCCCCGAGATCCTTCTTAACCCCATCCATTCATTTCCTCCTTGGCCTCCCTCTACCTCTCTTGCCCTCCACTTCCATTGCCGTCACTCTTCTGGCTACATATTGGAGATAATAAAGATAAAGAAACTGGTTAGGACATTGCATAGAGATGTACTAAAGGTACAAGAAAATGAACTCAAAGTATAGAAGTACAGGGTACAGTGTTAATTACATACGGTAATTAAAGCACGGTACTGTTCATTATAAAAAAACACAATAATATAGGCCTACTAAAAAGTGTAGGTCCAGATATCTCGAACTTTTGCTAATCCGAATAGGGCACAACTCCAATTAATTCGGATTAGCGTGACTCTAGTGTAATGTACTCATAGTTAACGGTAAAAGATCCTCTAATCTAATGGGAGAAAAAGTGCAGAGACTGGACTTTCAAATGCATTTTTGACTGGAAAACTAAAGTGTCAATATCTAGATCACTCGAGCTACTGTGGCGATTGATCAATTTTTGTTCTAGTGATTTGTGTAGAATCTGCTGACTTTGAATTCTGCCTAGGATGAAAGATGATTAACTTATGACGTAGGCTAGAAGAATGTAAAACAAATGAAAACAGCAACTTACAATTATCAAATCAAAAGGGAAGTCGAAACAGCTTCGGAATAAAATAATTGTGGAAAAATTGAAAAGAGGGAGATATCAGCAGCTGAATTTTTCGCTCTACATTTTGAACTTCTGAGGAGGTACAGGAACAAAATATAACAAATTTATTTTATTTTCGGTCTGTTTTTGAATTATTTAAGGCCTCTTGCCATTTCTGGCTCAGGTCGGAATGAGGAAGGTATTAGTCCGGACCTTATTTAAGGTACCACCCCTACATTTGGCTGGTTAAACTTAGGGAAATCCCTGTAAAACCTCACTCGGAATGGTCGGCCGCGGAGTTTAGACCCGCGAATCTACCCATTGCCGACCCAAAGTCCGCGACATTAGATCCTGGACCACGAGGTCTGGGTTTCTGCCTGCTTTATAGGTAGTAGTTACCGGAATTCAATGCTTGAATTCGCGCCTGTATAGCGTATTATTTATACTCTTTTCTGTCAAGAAATTTCTGGTCACCCTAGTGATGGATACTCAAATGAAATGAAAGTGAGATACAATAAACGTGCGTAAGTTTTATTTCCAAACAGACCGGGGAGAGATTTTTTTTTTTTTTTTTTTTTTGTCTTGACGCAATATGCTGGAAATTCACATTAAGGACATGAGTTCAAGGCAGGATGTTTGTGCAAGGGGCTTTAGAAGAGAGGTGGGAGGGAAGAGGGACCAGATATTGACTAAACCCTTATTTCCGATAAGAGGCGCCACTTTGGTAAGGTAAGTGGCCTTCGTCATTGGCGCGAAGACAAATCATCTTGTAACAAAAAAATGAAAGGAAATATTACGAAAAAAATATTCGGAGACACAAAAGGAAAAAGAAACGCATAAACACACACACACATACAAGCACGCACACAACCCATACGTAGTAACATTTCGCAAGGTTACGAGAGGCGGAAAAAGTCTTATATCATCCAGCTGTCTCAAAATGTTGCTGGTTAGAAAATGAGGCTTTTGCCGTGTCAGCAACATCAGCTAGTCTATTTCTTGACCCACAATAAACTGAATTGTGCAATGTATACATGTGTGTTTTTTGTGTGTATCTGTTTACATATTACATACTGTATGTGTTCAGTGTGTGTGTGTATATATATATATATGTGTGTGATGGTCGTAACAGTAGTATTACTCACACGCACGATCAATATATAGGAACGTAAGTGATTTGTTTTTCCACGCACAACCTCGGCTATTTTCTCATGCGGAAGTGAAAGGGGTCCGAAGGCCACCGTATCGACAGAGTAATAAGATAGATGTACTGTTGTTGTTGCATTGCTATACGCTTTGAAATAGCCTCCCACTGTGTAGATAAACTTTTTTTTATTATTCTTCTTCTGTGTTCCTGTTAGGTTTGACAAGAAACTGAAATAAGTTGCAAATTGTTAGTGAGAAGAAGGTTGCCTGGAAACGCGATATTGTAGCAAGGCTTCATCTGAATTAAGGTTAATGTAAAGCAACGATCGTCAACAAAAGATGGCAGCACTATCTCCATATATGTCTAATGTATTTTTACTGTTGCACGAAATTTCAATGCTACTTCTACAAATTTAAGCCTAGAGAGTTCAAACTGTCGAGGAAGAAGGTTCATAACCAATTCGAGAATTCTATCCGTGCCGATTCTTTATTTTCTTTCTTGCTCATTGTTGAAAGAGCTTCATTGTTATAGGTTTGGATATCTATAAAGACAATGAAGCTTTTTCAACAATGAACAAGAAAGAAAGTAAAAAAATCGGCACGGATAGAACATTTGAATTGGTTATGAACTTTCTTCCCTGAAAGTTAGAACTCCCTAGGCTTGAATTTGTAGTAGAAGTATTGAAATTTCGTGCGACAGTAAAAATACATTAGACAAATATGGAGATAGTGCTGCCATCTTTTGTTGGAGATCGTTGCTTTACATTAACCTTAATGCTCGATTGTTTTCTTTCAGGGTGTCCCTGAAATGATGGCGAGAACTTTGGGAGATAATTCTTTAGATCAAAACAAGAAAAAAGTTATTTTGAGGAAGTTTCAAGGCATGAGCAGTTTTGAAGCTACAAGCGCTCAAAGTTATAGCGGCATCATTACAAATGACGTCATAGCTCGACAAATAGGAACAAATGACGGTGGACTTTGGATAATTTTGCATCGCGTAGAAAGGATAAACTATTTAACCTGTCCATTAACCCGACTGCGCTGTCTGACTCTCGCTTGGTATACAGTGCCAGTGAAACGTGTATGTAACATGTAAAATTACAATCAAAATTGAGCATTAGGCCCTATAAATAAAAGTCTAACCTGACTTTTTATCTATTTCCATGAATTGTAAAAATGGTGAAAATGCAGAAACAGGCAAAAGTCTTTGTTAAACCGTAGTAAAAAAAACACAGCCCCATAGTGCAGGTGGTAACATTGCGAGCTTTGGACTGCCCCATTGTCGACCATCCTGGCTGAGGTTATCTAGAGAGTTTTCCTCAGTTCCGCCAGGCGAATTCCTGAATGGTACTGGTACTTCAAAAAATGCCCTGGTCGATACATTCATACAAATCCAAGTCTGCCAAACAACGCGTTGGAAAGATTCTTCATAATTCATCACGTACTGAAACATTTGGGTACTAGATGGCAGTACTGTCAAGTGACACAACATCCTTTTTTTATTTCGTACGGCGTCATTGTTGAAACTTCACACACACACACACACACACATACATATAAATAAATCACAGCCATATTCAATCCACTAGTGGATGAGGCCTCTCCCCGAAGGGAGGAGTTGGTCTACTGCTCCCACGCTGACCAGACGGGTTGGGAGAGGCATACATATATACGTATATATATATATATATATATATGACGCTGCGTAGCCTAGTCGGTAGCGCGCTCGACTTCAGTGCGAGCGGTCCCGGGTTCGATTCCCGGTGGGGGCTCAAAAATTTCGGTGTTGACCCAGCATCGTGAGGACAATTGGGGAGCTGCTGTGAATAAAATACAGTGGCGATCACAGTGAGAGCTCCGGCTCTCCTCTCCCAACCCGTCTGGTCAGCGTGGGAGCGTGCAGTAGACCAACTCCTCCCTTCGGAGAGAGGCCTCATCCACTAGTGGATTGAATATTGCTGTGATTTATATATATATATATACACTCTAGTGGACATTGCATCCCATCAGAAGCAGAAGGTGATTTGGCATGACATCATACTCATAGTGTCCACTGAAAGCTACAATTACTGGTAGCCACTTTTGGCGCCACCATTGCAGTAATCGTCTACTGTGTGTTAGTTAGGCTACACTTGAAATTTTCTATATCTTTGAGACTTTTATTTCTACCACAAAACAGAACAGCATCTGCGAATGCCTCATCAGTCTTCACCTCTCTCTCTTTCTTCACACACACAAAAGCCTCACCTCGATTATATATGGCGCCCGAACAGGGACCTAGTTCGTTTTCATAAAGCTTTGTTGCAGGCGTGAAAGGAAAGATTAAGTGGTAGTTCAGGTTTTTCCGCATATGGCGCTAGAGTCGATTACCCACATAGCAATTCTGACCCGGCTCAAAAGTGAGTCAAACTTATTTTGGCAAGTGGGATAACTTGCAAGCTTAGCAAATCAAGCCAAGAAGGTTGAAACATGATTGCATCAAGCTCTTGCATCATGCTTGAACTTTACAAGAATCAAGGTTGAAATAGTCTTAACAGGATAAGAAAGAAAAAACATTAATGTACTTCTTTAAAAAAAATATTTAAAAAATTGCCTTGGGTGAGAAGCGATCCGAGTACCACTGGCCCACCAATCCTATGCTGTATTCACTAGGTAGTAAGAGATGCCTGTACTAAAAGGGTGAAAAGTTGACGAAGATTAGCTTACCGCGAAACAGCACCGGCACATGACGCGACTTCATCGGAATTTGACCACAGCAGAACTGAAATGAAATAAAATTCAATCAATTTCAAGTTTGACAAACTTCCTCGCATAACTACTTGTTCCAACAAGTTTGAACCAGATTAGTTTACTTTTGTTGTTCCAACAAGTTTATTTCATGTTTGCTTATTAAGTTCAACACAATATTATCAAGTTTGACAAACTCAAAGCAAGTAACTGACAAATTTGTTACAAGTGGGCGTGATATCTGGGTCTAGAATGTCTAAAACCGCGTCCACTTTACAAGCTATATAAAGCTAGTAATGCGGGAATTTCTCTACAGTCCAGTATTTTAATGTCAAATCAGCAGATTATCGACAACTTATCTTTCTATGCACAGCACTCCCAGTCAATACTTGCGACACACTAGGGTTATAGATACCCTCATTGAGAATCATGGAACTAAAAGATTACTTGTATCGTTATGCGATTATTCCGTACATCAAAAGCTCCATTAACATTTTGCGATACTGAAATATCGACATGGAACGACATCTTTGTATCGCCAAAGGTCAAGTTCGAATCTTCGTTATATTTGATTTTCAACAATTCTATGACATAAATAATGAGGTAAAGGAACCAAATAAGATTGTGAATATTTTCGCTGCTTTTGTTTTTAACGTAAATATGGAAAAAAGAAAGTACGAAATTTAGCAATTTTTGAAAATGTTCCAAATAAGACCCGTATTTTCATCAAATTTCGTACTTTTAGAAAAGTGCAGAAGTTAATATTGTAGATCAAATGAAACACCGAATGAAAGCAATATGTAGCTTACAAATTGCCTTGGAATCTAATCATTTCTCAAACTTTAAGGATTAGGCTGAATTCAAGTAGGTTTTCCCGCCTTTTTCATTTTTCGTCAGTTATTCAAATTTGAGTGCAGTTAAACAGAAAATAACCTTCACAAACTATACGATTGTTTCTTACATCATTAATGAATGCCATTAACTTTAAAGAAATCTTAACAGAAACTTCAAAGCTATGTCAATAGACTTTTAGGACAGTTCCATGTCCCCAAAAGTGTGTTGACATAGTTTTGAATTTTCTGTTAACTTTTATTTTAAATTAATGGTATTCACTATTCAAGTATGTAACAAACTGTAGTTTGTGGAAGTTATTATTTGTTTAACTGCACTCAGACTTGAATTATTGACGAAAAAGGCGGGAAAACCTACTTGAATTCAGCCTTTGAGAAACGATGTGCCATTACTCAAGCAGGACAAGTGACTACAGCTTACAATTTAACATTTTAGGTTCTGTAGCTAATTAATACATAGAATTTTAAGCTTTGTTTTATATTTCGTTCACATAGTTATACACACATACTATCTATCTCTTATTAGGAATCCTCTTATTACGGTCCACCATACTTTAGATTAATATGGCTCTCTGAGCTAAAAGGAAAGTCATATATGAGTTAACACCTTTACCATACAGCAAACAATCTTTCTACTCAAACTTTATTACAACCAATATATCTGGTGTAGTAAAAAGTAATCCATTATTTTTGCACGACATTGAAGGCTTGACTTACCATAGTTAGAATTATCCGATTTAGGTCACATATGCGCCGTTTTGTTCGATAACGTGTTGCCATTTGGAAGGTAATATCATGATGCCTCTCTCATAGAAGCCCTTGTCCCTATTGGCAAAAAATTGAGACAGTCGATTTTCACAAGCCTCTCTTGAAGCGAATTTTTCACCAGCAAACGTGTTCGCCATGGACAGGAACAGATGGTAATCACTCGGTGCCAGGTCCGGACTATAAGGTGGATGCATAAGAACCTCCCAACCAAGCTCCCGGAGCTTCTGGCGAGTCACTATCGATGTGTGTGGCCTGGCGTTGTCCTGGTGGAACACAATACCTCTCCTATTGGCCAAAGCTGGGCGCTTCTGGGCGATTGCTGCCTTCAGACGGTCCAATTGTTGACAGTATAGTTCCGAGTTAAGGGTTTGGCCGTAGGGGAGCAGCTCATAGTAGATAATTCCCTGCCAATCCCACCAAACACACAGCAAAACCTTCCTGGCCGTCAATCCTGGCTTGGGCACCGTTTGCGCCGGCGCACCGCGCTTCGACCACGACCGTTTTCGCGTGACGTTGTCGTAAGTGATCCACTTTTCATC
>JAGDQP010001785.1:35589-64333 GCA_022664845.1 Lepisma saccharinum | reverse complement strand
CAGAGCTACCTAGCGGATGGATTCAAAATCACGTGCTCTGAACAAAAATCCATTAGTTTCAGCGCAGCCAGAATTGGGAAAGCGTGCTAAGTCTATCTACGAGTATTATGAGGTCTATGGCATTATTCAAGATTTCCCAACGGACTGTCATGTTTATAATAAACTTACTGGAAGTTTATACACTTGACATGCCAAATAAGCTTACTTTGCTGGGTCTATGTTGAATAATGATCAATACAACAATGGTGACACGACAGCTTAACACTCTAGTTCATTCAATGTTTTCCAGATAGCATGTCAACTTGCAACAAGGTAACTTCCTTGACATTTTCAAACTTGATATTGAATGTTTTAAACAAGTATCAAACAAACTTGTTGGAACAACAAAAGTGGCTTGGTTGTTACAAACAACCTAATTTAAGTTTGTTGGAACAAGCAGTTATGGGATAAAGATTGTCAAACTCTTTTTTCTTTTTTCGTTGAACCTTTGCTATGGTCTAATTCCCATGAAGTCCCATTACGTGCCACGAGTGTTTGGTCGTAAGCTATTCTTCGCCAACCCCCACCTTTTCACTACAGGCATATCTTGCGATCTGATGAACTAAATATAAATGACGCTTGGACAGCAAGCTAGGTCGTGTGACTGGCGACTACAGTATTTGATCAGTGTACCGTGGGTCCTCGGATCAATTCCCACCCAGGGCAGTGTTTTTTCTTATTGAGTCAGGTTAAAATTGCTATGTGTGTTCTTTACATTTTCTTACTTCTCCAGTAGCACACTTGATAGGCCGATGGGATTTCTTTTGGTAGGATCGACATTGATATTGATGCCGATCGAGGTAGAATGGATTGACCCACGTGTAGACAACGATGTCAATCCACATCGGTGTCAATGTCGATGTATGTGGGTCCCATGTGAATCCTTTCAGATCAACGTTGGGCCCACGTTAATCCATGTCGGTCCATCTAGATCTGCCTCTTGCCCACATCGTCGTTCTTGCTTCCTAGCTGACCAATGCCGATCTATGTGGGATTCATGACGATCCATTCAGAACTACCCCATACCCACATCGTCGTACGTTATACATTAACAGTGTATTATAGGCCCTATTATTTCTCGCATACAATATCTGGAAAATGTTTTCCTCAGTACATGGTGTACAAAGGTTTGAGGTAACCGTTTGGCGTAAACTATCGCCGACATCGTTTCCTGCAAATAGACTACATTGCTTCCCCAAGCGCCACTGGATATAACATATTTGTATTCTATGCAATTCAGTTATCACTGTATTCTAGTAACGAACTTAAACATTACATAAAAACGGAGCATTAACCCCAGTACATACCTTCAATAATATCCTTCTCAGTCGTATCGTACACAGCAAACAGTAGAAACAAAACATTCAACTGTCACCCTCGCTTTCCCGCATATGGCGTTAACATTCAAAACGACCAACAACGGTCAAACGACCTGCGTAGTCCGAACTACATCGATCGACATCATGCGACGTCGTACGAAACAATTAATATCTTCACGTAATTACCATAAAAGTAATAGAAATTTAAATTTCACATATTTCAAATTCATTCCATAGCAAAAGGAAACATTTTCATGCTTTTGTTTTTTGTGGGCAAGCCCATGTGGGACCGACATCGAACAAAGTGGGCATATCTGATATGGGCAAGCATACCCAGTTCCCATGTGGAACCCATACTACACAAAGTGGGCATATCAACAGCGGCAAACTTACCTACTTCCCATGTGGGACCCATATGGGAAATTACTAGATAAATGTGGGCCAGTCTGGCGTTGGCCGATGTCGAGTCCATGTGGGTCCCACCTCGCTGTGCTACATGGGTTGTCATTCCGTTACACTTGTTTCAATATTATCAAGATACACCTTCTCGAAAGAGCATGAGGTATTTACCTGTTACACAGTGGCTGCGGTAAGCAATTAGGGGCCTCCCCGCGGAAAGAAACAAAGGGCCCTTTGAGAAAATGCTTAAAATTACACGATATCTGAATATACATATATATTTAATAAGGACTTTATGCTTTTGACCTATATAAATGCTTTACTGATAACGTAATGGCACGAAGCATTTGATTGTCTAACGGAAAGTGGGAGAAAGGAACCCGTTTAGTGTTGGAGGAAAAAATTTCATAAACCAATAAAATATCGTATTACAGTCGCGTCTAAGTAACAATGAAATATAAAATTAGAAAAAATTAAAAAAACAACAACATATAATTAGAAACTTCCCTAAAATTAAATAATGTAACAGCTGCAATTTCTCGGGAACAGGTACCATAAAATTATTTTTTTAATAACTTTCTTTCGCCTTTCACTTTCTTTCACTACTTTTTAGTACAGTTCAAATTTCAACACGAACACACACTTCATTTCTGCATAAAGTTTAGTTTACAATAATAGTCAAAGTTCTCTACTCTACGTTATTTTATTTACAGTGTTGGCAACTACGTATTTACAGATTTAGATGTAGGTCCATAGTTAGTTTACTGTTCTCCTGATTATTATTATTATTATTTTCTTTTTTCTTTTACGTAAGAAACTGGTCGACTACTTTACTGACATCTACCTTTCGCGTTTCTTCGTGTTCAATTCTCAAAATTACCAAAGTTACTTAAGAATTAATGGGACTTCTGTTAGATGAAAATTGTTTGTAAACGGAGGTCACTGAACTGATAAGTGGAGGAATTACCATCGGAATAGGAAATGATCTGGCTTTGATTAGTCATCGTCTGGAATACACTGACTTTGAACGTGTGGGATTAGATTCGTTCCACAATTCGCCTAACATGTTGGTTACCGTGCTATTTTGATCAGTTATTTAATAGAGTATCAATCATTAAGAGGCTATTTACTTATTTCTAGGCGGTTACCCCCCCCCCCCAACACACACAAAGTAATTCTAATACAGAATAATGTTTATAAACTTTTATTCCCTCCGTTGTACACTATCGCTCGTAAGTTTTTCTTCATAAAATACGGTCTTTGACCCAATTAAACTTTTATTTGTTGGTAAAGACGATGTATTATTTGGCCCCACAATGATTTTGGGGGCCCCGTGTTCAACTTATCAACAATACGGTTCAGTGTTATTTAGTTATTTTACCGATCTTACACAATGGAATCTTCTTTCTCTCACGATTTCGTACAAATTACAAATCTGTGACTTTGTGAAATCGGGACCTATTATTTTCATCGGATAATTATATTTTATTAGTTGCTTTGGGCCGCTCTTCGGCTTGGGGCCTCCCGCGCGGCGGGGTTAACGGGGATCTTATCGCCGCCACTGCTGTTAAAAACACATCTCTGAGCCTGGCTATTTAAAGTGTACACCAGGAGTTCTCAACCTGGTGATCTTCGCATAATATTTGGTGTTCTTGCCATACGAGGAAAAAGGTGCTCGCGAGCGTGAACATTAAAATTTTGTAGAGGAGAAAGCAGTGGAAATATTGATCTTGTTTTGAATAAAGCCATAGAAAGTAGAACACCGAACCGTTTGTGTTTCTTTGACTGGACTCAGCTATTTATTTCTGGGATATTTATTTTACTCTGCGTATCGCTTTCAGATATAACTACGGGTCGAAACATTTACATTGTTATTACCAACTTCATAATATTGAATGATATCGACTTCAAAGCTCTTGTGTATCGTTGTTGATTGTGCCCCATCAAAACGGTTAGCACCAGGGATTCCGTCAGAATTTTCAGTTTGGGGATGTAAAGTCAAAATTCGGAGGGTTTAGAAGGGTTTCTATCGATTTTTTGACCGTAAAAATTTAAAGTGGGGGTGTTCTCGAGGATTTGGGGTGCCCCCCCCCCCCACACACAGGGTCTGGCGGAATCATGGTGAGCATGAGCAAAAATTCTTCACTCTTCTGAGAAAGAATAAATTCTTTTCTCCTTCATACACCTTCATTGCTTAATTCATATTGAAAGCCTAGCTAGTTATATGAAAGCCGTTCCTGAAATGTCAGAACACTTCCAACTTATTATTTAAGTAATCAACTTTCTTGTTGCAAGAAAAGTCTGTTGAAAGTCTTGTTACACAACTTTTCGACGTCATTTTCAGAACGAACCCTTCATGTGGAAATTCGTACAAAGTGCCAAGAAATCAAATCATATATTTCCTCAAATAATTTGCAACAAAAATGATTTCAAGATTAATATTGCTTTCATAGTAGACCTATTTCAGTATCTGAACAAGCTTTATAAACAACTTCAAGAGTGGATAAAATATAATTGCTGAAATGTAAGACATTATTTAGGTTAAAATTACAGAAGCTGCCACAAGCCAGAATGAATTCGCAACATTTCTGAGAATTTCCCTACACTCCCTCTTGTCCTAAAACTTTTTCTTCCAACCAGGCACGTATCCAGAATTTTGTTTTTGTAGGGTTCCAAGGGCTTCCGGAGGGTCCAAGGTGTGTTTAGACATGACATGTATATTAAATAACTTATGTATAATTACACCTGAAGATATATTATTTTTTCCATAAAACTCTGATTTTTTTTGGGGGGGGGGGGCTCCGACCCCGCGGACCCACCCCCTAAATACATCAAAATTTCCAGCAACTCAAGATCTTTTGAACGAATTGAAAATGCGTTATCTAATTTTCGAAGGACATGAACAGTTGTTAAATATGGTGTATAATTCCTTATCATTCAGTGTAGGCTTACTTAAACAGACAAATCAAGATTATTCCACACAATAATATTATCTGCACGTGAATTGATAACTCATCAGTTCTTAACGCTGAAATATTTGTTTTAAAAGGAGAGATCCATAACCTTTCGGAGAACAGAAGATACAGAACGCTTTCCCATTCTGTGGAGAGTTTATACCAAATGACTGGCTACGGTATGTTAGGGATGGCTGTGCGAGAAAGCTTTTAATTTTTTAAATATCTCAAGAACAAAACATAATCACGCTTAACCATTGATTCAGCCAGACCTCCCGCGCCAATTTTCGACATCCCAAATTAAAAATGGATAGAAACCATGCAAAACTCCACTTACACCCTCCTAATTTAGACTTTACATCCCCCACCTGGGAATCTCTGCGTTTAACTGATTCACACCTTCAGACTTGTTTACGCACAGCTACAAGCGACTTTTCTTTTGATAACACTGGATCGAGAGTTCGTGGGTTCGATCCCAGCGGCCGATCATCCTGACTCAGATTTTTCCAGGGTTTTCCTCAGGAAAATCCCGGGATGGGACCTTCAACATAGACCCTGGTCGACACCTTCCCGAATGCTTTCCCCATCCCTTATCCCGGCCTGAACCTTAGATGCCTAAAGGTCATAATTAAAATTCAATTCAATATCACTGGAATTCTGAGTAACATTCAAGCCTAAGAATTTAATTAACCTGATGAGGGGTTTTAAAAGATACGTATTTATCTACATACTCTGATTACATAGTGCTCGTACACTTAGTATGGTAGGAGGTGGTAATAAGGCCCAGCAGGTAATAAGGCCCAAAGACTGATTTTCGTATTTACCATCAGTTTCTTTGACAACGATTATTCCCTTCAGGTACTAGTCCTTGGATGCTACGGTATCTAGTGATAGACACGAAAACCCGCTGAGTTTCATTGTGGGAGTAGCAAATGGCGCGAAACAGATTTGGAAATAAGTGCTATTCTGTTTTTTTTATTTTATTTTTCTTCGAAATTCCGGTCTACATTTTCAATAATCATGGATAATGAAGATTTGAATTGTAGTTGTAGCTTGTAGTGTACTAATTCAACAATGCATTGATGTGGTTGAAATAACTTTTGACAGAGAGCCGACTGTGGGATAACCGTTAATAACTAAATGGTCGCTGCGGGAAATAAGGCCCAATTTAAAAAAAATCATAAGCGAAATCTAAACTTTATGGAATAACACAAGTTTTTATAGTGTTTAGTATAGGCAGGTTCTTTAAATTAAAAAAACAAACAAATTTTGAGTTTTTAATTCACATTTTTATAGCCTACAATTGAGGTATATACACGAACAAAAAAAAGTCTATGTGCTATCTTGTAACATGGAACATAAATTCTTGTTCGCGCATGCGCCTGAATTTATTAATAAAATATTTTTTTACAACTTGTAATCTACAAGGAAAAAGTGTTTTCGCCTCATCTAACCTAATAATTATTCTGTATCGAAATGAATTTCACGTATACTTTTACCATGGGCCTTATTACCTGCTGGTGCAGATATTATGGCCCACTTACAAACTTCGCTTAATTTATCCCTGTAGCAATAACTGGGAACATTATACTTGTTACATTGGATTAGTTGCGTAGAGCACTTATCAAAGAACTATTTTTATTTAAAGTTTTTCCTCTATCGTTATTACGTAAAGAGAAGGATTACCTTCCCTTTTAATAGCGCGTTTAGACGATGGGCCTTATTACCTCCCCTTACCTTATTACATATGAGCGGTGCTCACAATCTTACAAAGTTTGAAAGCCTCTGGTCAACACAAACTACATTTATTCTCAATACAAAACGGCTATTAAAATCGACATTTCAAAGAGTCATTTTTTAAAAAAAATGAAAATGATTTTTAGCAAACTATATATCTCCATTTTACACATGGAAGGCCCGTAGCTCGAGGTTCTAGTGGGCCCAGCAGTGCCTAAGCTGACTACAAACGATACAACCTTATCTCTTATATTTAACATTTTTTCATAAGATTATATTCTATCCTGGTTGGAAGGCCGGATGGAAAGAGGCCATTGGGAAGACCGAGACGTCGTTGGGAGGACAATATTAGAAGAGATCTTCGAGAAGTAGGTGTTCGTGATGAAAACTGGCTTGATACTGCCCAGGATAGAATCCAATGGCGAACGTTTGTTACTGCGGCGATGAACTTGCGAGTTCCATAAGCCATAGAGTTAGTTAGTTAGTTTTAGTACTAAAAGCACCTAGAAAGTTCAGAAAGATCGTTTTATATATTAATGGGTAAAGTGTTCCATATAACTGCCAAGGGTGTACTTTTTGCATGTAAAAACATGTTCCTTGTTCTTACAAATGATGCAGTTTGAACATTAGTATAATTTTTAGTTTCTAAATGAAGAATTTGTGTCCCCTTTGGGTGAGTGGTAACTCTCCCTAGGGGTTTCGGGTTCGATTCCCGGTGGGCATATAACTAGTTCGGAACCCACGTTAAACTTTTGGTACAATCCCTAAGAACGTCGTCTTCATGCGATGGAAAGCAATGGTAAGTCACCATCGGCTCACCTTACCTGCCTTATGGCAGAGCACCCATCAACATCATTAAACACACAGCCCCGCTAAGTCTCTCTTGTTTGATTAGATTCACTTCCTTGTTTATGGCGGACGTCTAATTTAATGACCTTTTTCATACTCTTCACAATGTGTGCGTTGCCTTGGACTCTTCCGTCCTCCTCATAGATAGATAATCTCTCTCTCTCTATCTCTCTCTCTCTCACACACACACACACACACACACAGAAAGAGAGACCTCCCTGACTCCCTGTGGCTTCCTCCTCTCTTCTTTTCCATCTCTCAGAGGCAGATTGACCCTTGACCCTTCTCACGGGAGACTTTCTCCTTTTCGCCTTATTAGGAGCAAAAAAAAAACGGCTGCTCCACCCTGCACCCGAGGCTGCGCCATCTTGGTCCATCATCAAACGACCGCCAGCCAGGGTCGCGGCGAGAGGAGGACTGAGGCCCATCTAGATGAACGGCTCCACGCAGAGAAAACTTGTAAAAAAAAAAAAAAAGTCACAGAGTGGTTTTTAAGATCCTTGTTTCGTTCTGAACGAGCCATTTGCATCCTGACACACACAAAAAGAAGCTTCCTTAAAGAAAGAAATAATCATTATATCTGTATTACGAAGCCCTTCTCGTTGCATAACTTGTTTAACTCAATTTAGGGACTGTAGTAACTTTTTTAATACCTGTTTGAGAGCTTCAGTCTGTCCATGTAATCTGTTTAATAATTGAAGAAGAAAATATTGTTATACAGGGTGTCCCATAAAAAACGCAACCCTAAGTCTCCTCAAAAAGTTATGCAACGATATTGGTACTTTGACAATACTGTACTCAAGAGCCTCTTCTCTTTGAGCTGTTTAGAGAACCGTGTAATCCTCCAGACTCACTTAAGAGGCCTCCGTACCTACACTGCGTATGTGTGTATGTGTATATGTATGTGTGTGTGTAGGTGTGTGTGTGTGTGTGTGTGTGTGTGTGTGTGTGTGTGTGTGTGTGTGAGAGAGAGAGAGAGAGAGAGAGAGAGAGAGAGAGATATTTCATATTTTTAGAGATACTGGGAAAGCGACCCCAATAATACTTGTGAATATGTATCAAAAGAACTCCTGACATTTTGACATTGTTTATTTTAGCTTAGAAATTATAATATCGTTGCTTTATGACGTCGTATGCCTACGCAATTACGGGTGTCAGCAGAAAATATATTTTAGTTTCAAAACTTATTTTGTAAGGGACGTATATTTACAGTGCTTATTTGAAGCTCGCCATCTGAGCCAGTACACCACGGGGGCTTACTTAGAGAAAGAACAAAAAATAAATAAATAAAGATAGAGTTCGAAATACAGTAAGTATCTGACGTGAATATTGTTCTAATCGTCAGACTCAACTACCTGTACTAGCAGAAAAGCAGAACGCAATTTTGGGATGTTAGTTGTTCCGAACAAAATGTATGTATGACGGAAGGTTCATATGGATATGGCCTTTATGTAAATTTGCCTCAGATCGGCATAGGGTAGGGGAGAATATGTAGGAAAGAAGTCGGATAGGACCTAGTTTGAAGGTACCATCCTGACATTTGCCTCCCTGATATGACATGAGGAAATATCCTGGAAAAGCCACAGCTCTATTAAGTGAGCCACGGCAACGGTGTGGATATTAAGGTCTAAAGGTATTATGCGGTCATTTTGAAGATCATAGTATGATATTTATATCAGGTAAAGGGAAAAACAAAGATTATATTCTATCTTGGTTGGTAAACCGGAGGGAAAAATGCCGTTGGGGAGACCGAGATATTAGGATTGCCATATTAGAAGAGATCTTCAGGAGGTAGGTGTCCGTAATGAAATCTGGCTTGATTTTGCCCTGGATAGAATTCAATGGCGTCCGTTTGTTGCTGCAGACATGAACTTGCCGGTTCCGTAAGCCATAGACTTATTATTAGAGCTCGCACATCGATAAAATGTCATCATTTTCCTGAAGGTCTGAGAACGATGCCGATTATAATGAAAACTCATTTATCTCGTGGTTTTTTTGTTTGTTTGTTTGTTTTTTGCCATTTTTTTCGGTTTAATGGTCAGTTTCTTGCTTTAAGATAATTTTATTGGTCATTTTCAAGGATTTGCTCTTATTTGCAACATTTTCCACCTTACCTGTAATTATTTACATGTTTCACACATTAAATAAAATACACTAAAAACCAAACAAAAAAAAAATGCTTAGGATTGTAATAATTCAGACTAGAACAATGAGATACCAGGTGACAGGTTAGGTCACTGGAGAGGTAAATGCTGCAACTGAAAGCTAGCCAAGAAATTGTCTCTGAAGTGCTCTTTTCTTGTTATTTGTACTTTTCTCCACTCCATAAACATCTGGAAGGCCTTTAGGCAACTATGGCTCAGGCCGTATGGATGATGATGGGATGAATTGGTGGAATGAAGAAAGTGGGAGGAAACGGAAGAACCCCGAGGAAACCCACGCACACGGTGTTTGTCCTCCACAAAGCCCACATGGCATGAGCAGGGATCGATCCGACGACCCCTAGCGCACCAGAGGTGAGCGCTCTACCAACTGAGCCACAGTGGTGTCCCCCCATAAACATCTGGAAACGATTGAGGAACTGGCCGCAAAAAAAGTCGAGCGAGGTCCACAAAAAGAAAGAAACATAGCAAGGCATGGAATTGAAATTATGAAAAGTCACATTATTTTACTCCCCCTTCACCTCTCTCATCGGGACGGGCGTAAGCCATAGTATTGTTACCGCCAATACAATTAATTTTATCTTCTTACTCTTCCCCTCTCCCTCTGTAGTGGACAAAAAGGTCTCGCTAGAGTTACGTTGTAAAATTCACTTTCGGCCTAAAAGTTTTTTTTTTTTGTTTTGTTTTTGCCAGCCTCACCCCGTTGCTTGAGAAAACAATGTTTATCACTAATTTCCAAGAACTTATTCCAATCCAGATGAAACCAGATTCTAAAGCTAAAGTATCATTTAAAATTCGGAAAATAGAAATTGAGTTCGCAGATATATCGGATGTTGCCTCTTTGAACCAATAGCAGTAGCGAACTTTCGACCTGACCAGGGGCGGGGGGGGGGGGAAGAGGGGGACATTTAACTAGGAGTTCTGTAATTCCGAATAAGGTTGGATGTGCAGTGGCATAGAGAAAACAAATACTCTTGTGTATTTGATAATCTGCAAATGTTTTACTTTTTACGGTAGCATTGAATCATTAACTTTTTTTCCCCCATGAAAGAGCCTAAACATTAGGTAAATTGGCTTTCTAAATTCACTGTACTTTCCTTAATAATTTATTTACATGGTCACATAATAGAAAAGCATTTTATAGTTGTTTTTATTATTATTATTGGATCATTCATTTGCATTTGAAAGGTCATTCTATAGGTCATATTTAGGATTTTTTTACGTCATCAAGTTCCAAGCCCTAGTAATAATATACGGTACTAGTCTTAATACCCCTCAAGACAAATTAAATATATCTCCCATAGACGCACTATTTCTCCTCTCCCGGAAGAAGTATCTCTGAAAGAAAAACTGAACCGTGGTATTCGACGATAATCGAAAAAAAAAAAGAAACGTCTGATTATAATTACGATGATAATGATTATTATTTAGCCTTTCGTTTGTTTGTTTTTTCCTCACTCCGATTTTTTTTATGTGCAAGGTTCAAGAAGGCTTTCTATATAGTAGCTGTTTGTTAGCTGACAAGATAGATTTGGAAGTCAGAAAAACATAACAGGAGCAGAAAGATGAAATGCTTATGGAAGAAACATGAATACGAAACGCCAAGATAAATAAGAACTCCGTATGATATGACATTTGAGACACAGAAACGCTATTCATCATTTTTTGAAATAAAGCATAACACATTGTGACTGACATTATTTGTGGCTATACCTTAATCAGTGTTTATACGTGCCACAGGCGAAGAAAGCAGCAGAAAAGCTAAACAACGTTAAATAGAAGGAAAATAAAGATGCATCATATCAACAACAGTGAACGATTTTTTGTTTCTTTCTATTCAGAATGATTCTTTTCTTTTTAGTCTTCCCCCTTCAGCAATGACGTCATCTTTAATCACGTGAAATCTACGTAGGCTATATCTTCTGTTGCTAGCCCAAACTTCTAAGAATGTTCGTAGGCATATCAGAGAGGTATAAGAATATTCGGAACGAAGCCATTATTTTGGTCGAAATGGTTAGCAGGGCTGCCAACTCGCAAGGGCAAATTTCCGCGGACAGGCGTCTGAAAAACCCGCATTTTTCGGTCAAAAAAGCGCCAGATTTTGTGTATATGATCAAAGGAACATAAAAAGCAAGAAAGATTAGGGGTTCAGAATACCGACCAATCATCAAAGTTTGGTTGGTTTAGATCTCGTTGTATGTAACATAGTATGGGTGGTCAATATTCTGAACCCTTACCGTAATTTCGAATATGTTCTTAGTTACCGCTGCAGGTTTTTACCTTAAAACTGTATTTCTGGCATTGCGTCAACCGAATCCAATGTCTGCACTGCCAAACATTCTTGGATCCACTCCTTACGAAATTTCTGCGCGTAACCACAAAATCACCAACCTTTCCACAAAACTTAGAAGATTCACCCACACCACACAAACAAAAATATCCCAGATTGAGTTCATCGTCAGTCCACAACTCATACGATACACTGACAAGATATTATCCAGAACTATAACGAGATTTTTTTCCTTTGCTTTCTTCTTCACCGGAAATCGGGACATACGATTTTCCCGAGAATAATTTTCGGGATACCAGGTCGCAGATTTGAATTCCGGGACGGTCCCGGATTTTACGAGACGAATAGCGCTCTTACAGTAGTGGTTCTGTAGCGTGAAAGCAAGAATGCTACAATAGGGCAAAATGCTATGGTGTAAACCCATAAAAAAATTTGCTTTTACACGCCGGCACTACAGCCAGCGCTGAGACAGGACAGAACCGTTGTGGAGGATACTTGGAACTCGTCTGTTCTGTTTCTGACACAGAAAAATAAGTACATATAAAAAGAGCTTCCATGTCAAGCAGGTCTTAGTCTGCGAGTCTTAGATGAAATAAGTATAGATAGTAGATTCTTTTTCTTCCTGCCACCTGGCGCCTGTTTCACGAAAGTAAGTACCTGTCAAGTTTTCACTCTTCATTTTGCATTTTTGGAGGACTGTCTCAAGACCACTAGCCTCTCGCCACGAACACTTCTCATTCAGTCACTGTTCTATCATTTTGTGCAAGGAGTGATATTACACAAGGCAATATTCAATTGTTATTAAGCTTTTGAGACCCAAAATTAGTCAATCAAACGACAGTACACATAAAGATTGTGGCGGGAGGTTAGCGGTCTTAAGACAGTCCTCTGGAAATTGACAAATACTTTCGTGAAACAGGCCCCTGGTGTCAGTTCAGCGACCGAACTAGGAATAAAGTAATGTTAGTAATCATACGCAATATCTACGCTTTTAATCTCTCGCTGACCAAGATGTAATAGTAACAGATGCTCAGCTTACATTCCGTGCTTTTTTTTCTCGGTGTCGAACACCGATACAATCTTTTGCCACTAGTATTATTTCATTGTGTAGTTCGGCTGGACTGACGTCAGATGGCATAAAGAATTTTGAACGATGTATTTTGCTATATTTAATTCCCATTTTATTTTTGCCATAAGTTTAACTAGGAACTATTGTACATATCCTCCTGAAATTCCTGTATCATGCGTTCTAAACCGAGGTTGTGAAACCAAATTTGGTTATAATGCCCACTCTGAATGCCTCAAAATGGGTTATAACAACTTTGCTGATGGTACAAAAAAAAAAAAAAAAATAATAATAAAGGCCACTTTAGACGATAAAATTTCTCGTACGATAAATCTTAGCGAGAGCAGTGTGCCAGGGTAAAAAGAAAAAAGTTATGGATTTATACCATAGCATCTTGCCCTATTGTAGCATTCTTGCTTTCACACTCTGGCACTACTGCTAATCGTAAGATTCATCGTAGCATAAATGTTGTCGTCTAAAGCGGGCTTAAGTGAATCTTGTTATACTGTGCATAGTATATAAAAATTCCCGTCCTCCGGACTACTCGTCAGATCGCAGCACAAGTCTAAGATCACTTGATACCGCTGAGAAATGTCATTGGCAGGAAATTATTAATTTTTATTGGCTAAGATGTTAATGAAGTTTTCGACCATAATAGTCGTTATGTTTCATAACCATGTTTAATAAATTTAATATTGTTTATCTCCTATATTGGTTTATAGTCTTTTTTATTTTCCTTCTGAACTTTTGTTTTCTTTCCTCTTGATTTTATATTCATTTTCGTCTGTACGAGGTAAAAGAGTTTTTCCAAGGTACTTACAAGTATTTCTTCTTCGTTCAGTTACATAGGTAAAGAATGACGGTTGGGTGATTAAAAAAAACATCCTTGGTTAGAAACTGAAGGCACCAGGACTGGCCGCAACTGTCGCTAATATCGAGGCATAGGCTACGTGAGAATTTCTAGAATTCACTTCTTACTATTTTCTTTGATGGTGCTACTAGCACTGCTCTCGGGCATGTATTTACAGTTCTGTGGGTTGGACATCAGCAGCCATATTCAGAAACGTTTTCTTCAATTGACTAGCGCTGTACTGACGATTGATTAACAATCTTTTAATATTGGTAGTCAGTCACTCGTTACTACAGCGCTAGCGGCTAGTAGCTCAAAAAAACGTTACTGAATACGGCTGTAGATGGCAAGCACAGATTCGCTATTGTGGGGTTAGATTAAAATGTAAAAAATTGTTACCAAAGTTTTACCACAGTATTCAATAATTATTCAGGTATGCTGGCTGCTCTTCAAGATGGATACGACGACCCACAGTTTGAGAATCGATTTCAGGAAACCAAGGTTAGGACAAGAAGACAAACGCCCTCACGTTTCCTGTTTGTCTTGGAAGATACACGCACACATATAGACATAGTAAAGACTAAGAGACATCTAAATTTTAATGAGAAGACCTTCTGGGTAGTTCTCACGAGAAACGAAGTTCGTTATTTTTTTTATTTTAAAAGAATAGAAAACTTGCAAAAAATAAAGTTAATGTTAGATTTTTGTCAATGTAATAAGCTACGGGTCTTATGCTTGGTAAAGAGTAAACACTATATAAAACAAGACAGGATAAGCACTGAATGTAGGCGCACTTTCCGGTACTGTGTGAAATAAATATTATATTATATATATATATATATATATATATATATATATATATATATATATATAAAGCAGCCTAATGCAACCGGATCACTGTTGTACATAACGTGACAAGTTTAGTGGGAGAGGTCTTCTTACCAGCCCAAACTGGTTTTATCTGTTTTTATATTGTTTCTTTATCTTTTTCTTTTTAACTTTTCCTTACACAAAAGTTGTCATTCTTGTTGCCAAAAATCTTCTTCTTTGGATATACAAAAAAAAAAAAACCTTCATAAACCGAAAAATGTTACGGATGGTTACGCCATCAAAAATCTGAACATAGAATCCATTGAGACTCGGACAATTAGCACATACGCTAAAGAGGTGGGGGTTCAGAGTGTCTTCAGCTGGATACAACAGTGTGGGAGAAGGGAGGTAAAGTTGTTTTTATCGGAGAAATAATAGTAAACAAAAGAGGAAAAAAAAAAGCACAATCATTGACAAAGGGCAGAAAATGAAACAAGACTAAGTAGAAAAATTGCGGGTTTTTTTTTCCGTTATACATTTCCAAGTTTAATTCATGTTTTAACTTGTAGTTTGTACTTGTCGGATTTTTATTCAAGATTGCTGATAACATCTTACATATCGTTGTTTTTCTTTTTTCTTTTTTTTAAATAAAGAAAATTAAAGACGTTTTAACTATTTTTTTTTTATTTTGTGCTTTGAAAGAGCGACTCACCTTACTAACCAGTTACTGGGAAAACAGTATTACATTCGTAGTTGCCCATGACTTGATCATTGCAATGCCTGAAAAAATAAAAATAAATAAAGTAAAAAATATTGATGATGTAACAATCTATTTGAATTATTAACAGTTCATCTCACCTTTTCAATGCATCTGTTATGGGTTATGCCGAGAATACCAAGGAGCAATAGATTGTTTTTAACCAGTGAGCTCTAATTTACATAACCGGAGCGTTCGACTGCATTATAAATCAACTTAGTAGGCCTATCTGAAGTCAAACTTCAGGGATCAAATTGTCAACTTCCAGTTCCATCCAAAATTAACCATATTTTCAATTCTAATTCACTTTTTTTACGCTTGTAGTCTCTGTGTCTCTAGATTTATGTTTGTATGTTATTTTTTGCAAATAACTTGAATATTAGGCCGGATTTTCATACAGACACTCGGTGCGTGCTTTGCTTGCGATTTCAATAGCCAATTAAGTACGTGTTTTACGTGTTCGAATACCGACCTTATTCACAGGATGTGTTATTATATGCGCAGTCTACTATTCGCGGCGCGTGCGCTTTCGAACAACAATTATATGCATAACTCAAGAATTTAAGAAAATAAAAAACAAAACCGGGCCACACATAAAGTAAACAAATAAATTTAATTGTTCCGTCTTGTCCCTGGCTTCAGATACTAGCTTTTTCGTAATAAAATCGAGCATTCCAGCACATTACAATACAGTTCACTGCTCAATGTAAGTGAACGTGACATCTAGTGAGCATTACATTTACAGAAAAAAAAATATTTATATTATCTTTTCGCCTTTTAACCTACAGTCCCTTCTTTTCCACACTTTCGTCTAGTAACCCCATTCCTGGCAACACATTTTATCATCGTTAGATCTCAGATCTTAGTTACATTAGTTGTAAAAATATATGGTTTTGTTTTTTCCGAGTCTTAGTTGTTTCCTTTGCTCACAGATGGCGCTGGTTATGTTTCGCTTTAATTAATTAAATAACATCAGTAGCACTTTAAAAATCTTGCTTCAAATTTTCGTTTTCTGCCTGATTCCATTAAGCCAGCCAGTCATTCTCTCACTTTCGAAAACCTACTAATAATGGACCCACAGATAAAAATAAAATCGAAATGAAGGTAATGGGATTAGATTTGATCGACACAAGCACCATGTTTTTTTTTAAGACATCCTATTGTAAAACCGTCTTTTTTCCCTTTTTTTAATCTAATGGAAGGTATTGTTTAATCTTACCTACCACTGATTTAAAAAAAAAGCGACAGAGAAGACCCTGGTATGAGGGAAGGAGACATATAAGTATGTGGTTACGTTAAAATCTGGGAAGAAACGAAGAAAGAAAAAACAGGGAGCGGGGAGGAAAACACTAAAAAGGTAAGGGCTTGATTTTCGACTCGCCCCCGCCACGGGCTACATCATCATTCCGTTGAGGAACTTCTGTGCTGTGTTGCCAGATGGCAGACCAGTCGTTCAGTTTCCCTTATTTTTATCCGTAAGTAGGTAGATCATGTTCTTATTCTTACAATAATACTTTATTTACGAAAAAGAAATCATATTTATTTAATTACGCTGTCTGAAGAATGTTTACATGCTTCTGAAGGTACAGCACTTTCGGAGGTACTTTAATTGTTTCTATTTGACAACAGGATGGCCTTCCCAATCTTTTTTTTTAACAACTAAGCAAGTGACCTTGAAAATGTTTTATTGAACATGACCTAGAAACGAAATTTTCTTAGGAAAGATCTTGAGGGGCCTAACTTATATACAATACATAAGAGTACAAAGATAAAAACCTACATGTAATCATGGGTGCAATTGTAAAATTACACTTGGGTACATGCTGTCCTATAAGACGTCAAACCATTTCTTTTTTTTGAAGGGGGGGGGGACGTTCCGTTATACAGGGTGTTCCAAAATAACACAGACAAAAACAGCTAACGAGATTCCTGACATTAAAATAATAATAACAAGAGAAAAGTATGGACCATCGTGGGTGCACAAATGCTTTGTTTTGGCGCTATAGACTGTCGAAAGTGTGGGAAAATGATCTTTAGAGCTTGATACTTCCAATACATTTAACTGTAGAACTGAATCGGGATGGTTCCCTCATACTTCAAACCTGTTCTATCCGAAAATGCATGTTTCAAAATTGCGCAATGGGTGCGCAAGGAATTCCTGGAAGGAAGTAAAAAATTCTCAGAAATTCACTAAAATAAACTAACTAACTAACTCTATTGCCCATGGAATTCGCAAGTTCATCGCCGCAGTAACAAACGTTCGCCATTGGATTCTATCGTGGGCAACATCAAGCCAGTTTTCACCACGAACACCTACTTCTCGAAGATCTCTTCTAACATTGTCCTCCCAACGACGTCTCGGTCTTCCCAATGGTCTCCTTGCATCCTGTCTTCCAACCGTAATAGAATATAATCTTCGTTTTTACCCCATCCGAGCTACATAACAGGATAAAAAATAAGCATGAATAGGACTGTCTTCGAGTAAGTAACTCGTTTACGGCAAGTCGATATCTCAAACAGATTGCTTTTGCGGAACGATTTTTAAAAAAAGACGAGTGGTTGCATAACAAACAGGAGTAAAATACATACATATCAATGAACTATTGACATATTTTTTTATCAGTAAAAGAGACTGTCATTACCCGTTTAGATGTCAGTGCGTACTCATACGAAAGGTCGCCTTATTCGTGCTTACTTTGACACATATTTATTCCAGAGAATATCTGGGAATCCCCTGCTCATTCACTGCACAATTTTGGAATTTCCTTTTTTGAATACTGCAGGTTTGAAGTCTTTTTGAGGGTAGCATGGTACTGTTAATGGTGTTGGTAATATCAAGCTTTAGACCTAATTTCCCCATGCTTTCGGCAGCCTATTGCACCGAAATGAAACATTTTTGTTGGTGTTGTCTCATAGCACCCTATATACGACTATTTAGACTATTATTTTAAACAAAATAAATGTTTTAAACGTGTGTTTTTGTGTTCAAAACAAAGCATGTTGTTTAAAACATAAAATACGCTTATAAAACATTTTTGGAATTGTGTTACCTGTGATTCTACCAGACCCCTGTGGGAGTGTCACCCCCTAATTCTCAAGCGCAACCCAGACTTTAAAAAAAAAAATATGGTAAAAACTTGATAGAAACCGTGCAAAACTCCACTTACCATCTCCCAATTTTGATTGTACACATCCTCAAACTGAAAATCTTAGCGGAATCCCTGATTGCATAGTTTGAAGGTGATTCCTCAATGACAAACTTTAAGATATATTAAATATTCAACGAAATATTGAAGGATTTTTCCCCACTCCACTTCTTTTTTTTAATCAAGGTGTTCTCAACAAATTTGGTCACTGCTTCAAAACACATTTAAAACGTTTTAATCTTGTTTAAAATTCACAAAGTTTCGCTCACAGCCAAGGTGAAGTAAAGATTTCGTGAGTCGAAGTTGTATACTATGAAACTAATATGGTGATAGATCTGGACAGCATATTTCGCGTATACTCATCAGTCATCACTCTACCATATTTTAACACCTTTTTATTAACTCGCTTTCATGTCTGTCCGGTAGAAATTAACTCGCTTAGTCATCTGTCCGTTAGGTACAAATTTTGCAATCGATTTTAAACTCACTTCCTATCATCCGATTGCTTTGAAATTTTGTAAACTTGCTTGCTTCTGATGACATACAATATTCAATCATTAGATATACGACAAAATAATCCAGTTAACTGTAATTAATTAATTAATTAAAATAATTTGAAATAATCCTTAAATGCACGCAACGCCGCAACTATCTAGTGAAATTTTGGTTGCCTATCTCGCACGGTTTTTATGTTCATCTATTATATATAAACATATTTAAAAAATGAGTTTAAAAAACACGCTTTTTTAAGATGGGCAGCATCCTATTTCTTTCTTTATCTCAAATCCGCCGTTGATTAGAAAATCTACCCTTTTCAAAGTTATCAATGTATTTCGTGTGCTGCCATCTACTTTTACAGCTCGCGAACTAAGAGTAAATAAGGAGAGGGTTTGTTTTATGCAGAAGGTGGAATTTCTATAATTATTGTTACGGTATTCGATGATTCTACACCAAAGGTTCTTCTCAGAACAGGCATTATTTTGCTTACACATGCAAACTCGTCTACACATTTGACAAGACAAAAGTTTAGCAAGTAAATGGGTAAGATTTATATTTCGTTCTATACTAATCCTCAGCTTAGTGACAAAGAATGCTTTGAAACCGTTTAAAAGACAAACCAAAGCTTTGTCAGATGACCACACCACAGCTGTCAGTTTGCATTTAAGAAAATCTGTACACCAACCAACCAACGAAGCTACCTCTATCACAGGAGTACCGTTAAATACGGTCTAAACTGTAAATAAATGGCAGATAACCAGCTTTCGGGTTTGTAGCCGAATCCTTCGACCTAAAGGAACTTGTGAGGTTCTAAAGGACACAACCTAAAGTTTTTGTGTATGTTGCTCCGAACCACTGCTCTCACTCAATGTACTGCTCCAGTTTGAATTTGGGATATCTACACTTGTTGTAGTGCTATGACATGCTTAAATGTTTCTATTATTATTATTATTATACAGCAGATATGGTGAATCCGGACCAGTGACGTGAATAGCAGTTTCCCCATGTTCAGGTGTTCAGCCAGAGGTTCAGTTTGATGGGTGAGATGGGATTATAAAGCAAAAAAAAAATAATTAAAAAGGGATTTTAAAAAAAAAACGCATTTTCAAGATGGACTAAAAAGTAAAAAATAATAAATTGAATTAATCTTATGAATCTGAAAATAAAAGCGTGGGTGCTCTTAGATATAATGATTTTATTATAAGGTAAGCAAGAGCACCCACGCTTTTATTTTCCGATTCATAAGATTAATTCAATTTATTATTTTTCACTTTTTAGTTAATCTTGAAAATGCGTGGTTTTTTTTAAATCCTTTTTTAAATATTTTTTTAATATATAATACATGAATATTAAAATCCCTACGAGATAGGCAACCCAAATTTCACAAAATAGTTGCGGCGTTGCGTGTATTTAAGGATAATTTCGAATTATTTAAATTAATTAATTACAGGTAACTGGATTATTTTGTCGTGTACCGTATCTAATGATTTAATATTGTATTGTCATCGGAAGCAAGCAAGTTTACAAAGTTTCAAAGAAATCGGATGATGGGAAGTGAGTTTAAAATCTATTGTAAAATTTGTACCGAACAGACAGACAAGAAAGCGAGTTAATAAAAACGTGTTAAAATGTGGGTGTAAGACCTTCTCAAGGTTTCTAATGATTTCTCCATAGTTAGGGCGCTTTCACATACGCGCGAGAGCGGGCGGGACAACTCTAGCGTGGTTTAGAAATACATTGCAAGCAATTGGGCTTTCCACATCAGCGCGAGCGGGTTTCTCTCGCTGATTAGGCTGTATTTTCATCAATTACAACAGGCCGGTAGCTAGAATTATTTCATTAAAAGCTAATCTTCTCGTTGGATCATAATAATGTTGATATGAATGATCATAGAGTTTTAAACAAGAAGTTGTTTCTTTGTTACGAAGATGTATTGTTATTTAAAAGAATAATTACTGATATACATTTTTCAAGAAATTGTGGTCGTTTCACGTCTAAAATTTGAAAGTGAATCATATTCCCGTTTCTCATATATCTACGGAATTAATAAACAACTATTTGTTCTGATTTTTGCACAAGCAGAAAACATTACACAGCCCAAATAAACTAAAGTAGGCCGGACGCACCGGAACTCTGTTTCGGCAAATCAGTTTGAAGACAGAGTACGTTTCCTTTACTCATTTTCTGTTATACATTTTATTTACTCGATACTGTATTAATGATGATGATGATGGGTGTTCTGCCCGAAGGCAGATTTTTGACCCTAAGATCCCTTGACAAGGTGAATCCATGGTGGTTTGCCATTGCCTTCCATGGGATGATGATCACGTCCTGAGGACGGGACCTAGATTTTAACGTGGGGTTCAGACCACTTGTGTACCCACTGGGAATCGACCAAGGGACACCTTGATTACAAGGCTACGAGCTTAACCACTCATCCACCGTCAATAAAACTGGTTACACAGCAAACCTTGTTCGCAGAGATTTCCCGCGCAGGGAATGCCCGCGTTGATGTGAAAGGATCAGCGAGGGCGAGGCGAGCGCGGGAGAACTCGCTCTCGCGCGTATGTGAAAGCGCCAAGGTGTCTGGTGTGCTTGACAGTTCTGGAGTGACTCCTCCATTGGAGGGAGCAGGGGTATTACAGAATCCGTGAGTCTGTTATCGTTGCACCGATTTCAAGATTGTAAGATGTTTAATAAATCATGTTAATTAAAATATGCTGTTTGTTAATTACTATTATGTTTCCAATGCGTTCTTTTCTACACCTATTCAATAAACAGAGCTATACCACTTAAAGTAAATTCGTATATTGTCAAAGTATCTTCTGATCAAAGCTGAAACCGGGTCACCTTTTGTGACCCGGAGACCTGGTCCGAAATTTGCCCTGAATGATTCGGGACTAGGGATGGTCAAACGGATCAGGATATCGGATATATGGCCATCCCTATTTGGGACCCTGTCTTGACCGAAATCACTAGACTGAGTTAACTCGGCGACCCGATGATCGAATCTTGACCCAATAGACCCGATGACTGGTCTTGTTCCTGTGGTTAGAATCAATCAATATTATAATATGTAAGATTCCTTAAGAAGGAAGTTTATGTACAGTACCTTCCTTATTTCCTTATTCAGAGTTCTAAAAGATTTTAATGCTTTTAAATACTTCAAACAAAATTCTTGCAGAATAGACTTTGAGAGGGGGCATTTGTACACCTCCGGGGGAGGCAGCATTTTTGTTTTTTCCGGGGTAAGTCCATTTCCATATGTTGTTAGTACGACCTGGATTTTAAGGATTTTATAAACATCGTTTTAGGTTTTATAAAGAGTTGCTACACCCCATTATTCTTTTCCTACCATGAATTAAGCTGACAAATATTTGTATTATAATAAAATATGAGCCAAATAAATTTCAACTGCAAACACATTGTCCTAGACATGTTAACAATTTATTGAAGATAAAGCAAATAAAAAGGTCTTCAAAAAGAAATCCATATTCGAGTTTCTATTTTCTCAATATTTAGTTAAAAGATTAATCATGAAACCCCGTGGCAAGACACCCCATTAAGAGCCCAGGCCTACCAGCCGGCTTTGGCACTCATACCGTAGAGGTGAGATGTGGTCAGCATCTCAGCTCCTCCTCGCCGTTAATGCCAGTTTTCGTGACCGGAATCCGCTACCTCTTTATTCAGATAGCTCCCCAATTGGCCTCACGACGCTGGGTGGACGCCGCACAGGCAACACCATCTGGAGTACTGCAACGGTCACCCGTCCAAGCACTGACCAGGGTTCCCAGACTCAGAACTGCTTGACTTCGGTGATCTTACGGGAACCTGCAGACCAGCTCGGCCAGGGAGTTGCCTAAAAAATTAATCATACAAAACAAAATCCCGGAGCAGTACTCACAAATATACTTCTTAAACAGGAACTGCAGAAATTCTCAATATTTTTTACATTAAATCTGTTGGACCACAAATATATATATATATATATTTAATTCTGTTAAGCTGTGTTAAAATGAATATTTTTACTTTCTTAATGTAGACAATGCATTACGCCATGCAATTATCAGCTTCGCCGTATACAAACTCTGCAAGTCTTCCACACATCTAACAAAAACAAGAATTGAACTGAATTTTATTTAAGACCTTTTGGGCAACAAGAAAACAGCATCGAATGAAAGTTGAAAACAAATGCACATTCGTGTACGTTCTTCCTATTAACAGTAGGACTTTGAGGTATTAATACCAACTTTTTTTTTCTCTGAAATGTTCAATTTAGTCTCTTTTTAGGTTCTTTAGCCGTTTTTAGGATCTATACTATAGGATTCGCATATTTGACTCAGAAATGATTGATGCAAAAATATATGTTACAATAGTCATGTTAGCAAGTAAAATAGGTTACAACCTAAGAATTTGGGCTCTAGTTAGAAACTTTTCGTAGTCGTATTTTTGAGGGGAGTAACACCCCTGCTCCCGCAGATAGAAAGTCTGATCAAACGCAACAGTGTATATAGTAAGGAAAGATTGAAATCTCTGCTTCGTTCTGCTGGTCTAAATCAGGTCACCGGAGCCCTAGCTTAGACCCAGTGACCTAGTCCAAAATCGACTCAATTTGATCCGGTGATTCATTTCAGCTCTGCTTCTGAAGCGAGATGTTTTTAAAAAGTTCCGAGACTAGTTCTATAAAACCAGAGATCATCACGGGGATGCGCGCGCATCAGGTGGCAAACGGGGACTTTCTTCAGTAAGTACACATTGTGTGTATTCTTGGGTCCAGAGCATAAAAGTCTTCCGTGAAGGACCAAGAGCCCCTATCAGTTGCGGTTAACTAAACATAGCCACGACCACCAGAAAGATTCCGACAAGAAATTTTCTCTGGCGTTGCCACTTTCTCGAAGCAGAGGGCAGAAGCCAAAGAGAAAAAGGAAGGAAGAAGAAAAAGGGAAAGGAAGGGAAGAATAGTAAAGGAAGAAGTGGCAACGTTTGGGTCAAAACCACAGAGATTCCTTCCACATGTCTGTGGTTTTGAAGAAAACATATTGTAATCTAACTGAGGCTTTCATGTGTTGGAAGAATGTATACAGCAGCAACTGTGTTACGTTTTTGTTATCACTTGCTTAGGTGCAAAAGCGATTTTATTCTTGACCGGAAACTGGAGCTGAGACAAATGTCAAATTTTGCGTTAAACTGGATAAATCCGGAACGAAGGCTAAACAACAATCCTGCTACTGGAAGAAAGTAAGATACCCGATACAGAAAAGGAAGCAAGGCAGATCAGAAGCGTGATTAATAAAGACCTTACTCGTGTTCTTCGAAATTTACATGCTCAGTGTGTACCGTGAATTTGTTGTCCCCGAGGTTAGACCGTCAACGCAGAGTTCTTTCGGAATGGTCTGATGTAGTCTGAAAGAGAAGATTCGGTGCAAAAGAACTACAAGATGGCGTGCGAGGCAACTGGTGATCCACCACGACAATGCAGCTACTTATACAGCGTTCAAAACACGTGAACCGGAACAATATAATTATCGCTCCTCGTATTCACCAGCCTTGGCCCCATACGAATTCTTCGTTTCGTGAAGATAAACTCAAACTTGAAGGCGTGGCTGTTTTGACAACATTGATAAGATTCTGCACTAATCAGGGGACTGTAAGTCCGGCAGTGGCAAAGGAGCTTCGAGCGGTGTATTTCTGCACGAGGGAACTATTTTGGAAAATGTAATTCAGGTATTATATTATTTTCTCTTTTTAGGCCCTTACTTGTGGACCACTTCGCATCGAAGAGGGGAAAATATTTAGAAGGAAATTGACTCGATGGAATATTTAAAGTACGAAACATTTTCCTATCCTGCCAAAGACAGAGGTGTGAAAGGGTTTTCTAAGCGCTCGTGTAGGAAGACCATCAGGTGAACTGAATATATGAGAGCTCGTAAGTGTACGAGAGGGGCAGCAGGGAGATGAAGAACAAGTAATTCAAGGGAAAACATAGTTTTAACAATTACGCGAAGGTATTCATGCTCTTAAATCGAGTTGTCACGTATTTGTGAAAGAGAAGGATCGTCCAGTCTAATCTGGATTAAAAGAAAAGACTTGACCACAGTGAGCAGAGTACTAACAACTCATATGTGTATGTGAACTAGTCTCTCTGTAAATCCTTCTTGTCCCGGAAAAGTTATTCAACTTTAGTATTTACAGCTAAATCCATGCATACGATCTCTGTGATGTTGAATATATTTGTCAAATAATCACATAAGAAAATAGTTCTGATCTCTGGTAGTACTTCTTACAGTTAGTATGTTGTTTTTTTTATTAGAATAGAATATACAGTGTTGTTTCTTAGGAGGACTAACTTTTGGAAGCACGTGGAGTTATTTTCCACATGGGTACAAGTTTCGATAGCAGAATAAACTTGGTGTGGTGCTGATTGCCACGCGTGCTGACTGCCACAACAAAATTTTGGTGCTGATTGCCACGATTCATTTATCACGAATAGTAAGAATCTGGCGTGCTGACTGCCACGAATCTGAATTAAACAGCATTTAGTAAGAGGGGGAAGGGTGGAGAGGGGAAATTTAACATGTACATGTGTAGAATAACAGTAAAACGTATGTAATAGTAAAATAATACACAAAGTACACAAAAGAATCCTATGTTTCCGAGAGTTCTTGCACAAAGGCACCACCAGTGTTTTAAGCAAGTTATACAGTTGCTTGACGACTAATGACGACATAAAGACGTAATACGACCGGGCGGCCAGAAGCATAAAAGAAACGCAATGAATCTTATTGCACACCACATTTAATCCATACTTCCAGGCGGCTCTAGTGATAGGAACCTTGTTCACTATCTTCAGGGCAAAGTACACGTCGTCCAGTAATAACTAAATAACCCCTCTAATATATTCCGACATAGATTAGTCTAATTTTTGTATGTAGCTCAAACTTGGAAGGCATTTTCGCAAGTCGCCATGGATTCGTAAACCTTCAAGAATTACTTGTATCCTGTCGTCAGTTTTTCTGTAGACTGGATTCCTCTTCTTATGTGGAATTTGTACCTCAAGTTTCCTGTAAGTAAGAAAATTTGACTTTTCGTCTTCCCTAGTGTAAAAACGTGAGGGGAGTTCTTGGAAATTGCATTGTTTAACAGGTGATGCCAACCTTCCACACCATTGTTTGTGCGGTGCTTCTGTCCGCTGCAGTTCCCAAGTTTTGACGGGCATGTTAGGGTTCTCGAGTCATTGTTGCGTGAAATAATTGTTAAAGGCTTCAATTTTTTCTCCACATGGGCACTGCTCCATGATAAGCAACCAGCCATCATCAACATAGTCACTGAGTATACGAGTAAGTGCTAGTGATGCACACATACGGATGTGTTGGTGCACTTTTTCAATATGCAGGTAGTCATTCAACAAACCTAAATTCTGCACTTTCCGCAATATCCTTTGGTTGAAGTGAAAGTTAGAACCGGATACCTTGGAATTCGGAAATACAGAATGTAATGCTTTCACAGCTGTACTTTCAAAGTTCACTTTCAGAACGTTGGGAATGTGCTTTTCAGACCAAAACTGGTCTCTATATGTACTTTGTTCTGTCAGGAAGCAACGCGTACAAAATTGGTACGGTCGATGTGCTCTCACGTGAACTCCCTATGTCTGCATGAACTGTGTAGAGCTGCGCAAATTATTTCGAGCAACTTCTGAAAGTTCCATCAAAGAACCACTGCTGGCTGTCCTTCAGCACTGGCCTAGGATCATCATATCTAAAACACCAAATCCTGTTTCAATCTATCATTCTGCAGAAACAAAGTGCTGTCTTTGAAGCGAAGAAGATCCTCTGGAAAATCCACTTCTTCAGGTGTAGAATTGGTTTGCTTGACGCCAAGAACTGTCCTACTAGCAATCTAGCATTGTTAAACATTTTTTTTTCACTATACAGTGGAACTGTAGTTACAAGATACAGTCCCTCGTTTATAGGAAGAGACATCTCGTCTTTGAGAATTTCAGACACATCTTCTCGGGCCCTGTTCTTACAGTTTGCGAGTAGCTTTCTTACTTCGCAAGCTGCGACGTCCGGCGTACACATGTGATTACTCAGCAGAGTTGATGCAATGTCGTTTTTAGTTTTCACTTTTCCTGGACACCCCATCTTCTTTCTTTTCACACATAGCTAAGCAAATAAAAGGATAGATAGTCTGGGTGATGATGATTGAAGTCATTAAAATAAATTTCTCAAGAGTGAAACTGTTGTTCTAAATTTTCTAAAACATATTTAATTTTGTAACTGTTCTTACTTAAAACCTTGGTGCAATGGTGCGAGAAATAAATAACAGGGCAGCGGACTTTTAAACCTCTTCGTTATAGATATATTTCCAGTTTACGCAAGTTTTGCTCTAATTCTATTCTACACATGTACATGTGAAAGTACCCCTCTTCATACCTCCCCTCTTCCGAAATGTTGTTTGATTCAGGTCGTGGCAGTCAGCACGCCAATGAGGTAACATCTATTTATGATCAAAATAGTGGCAATCAGCACCAAAAACTGGTTGTGGCAGTCAGCACCGGTGGCAATCAGCATCAGCACCTATTCGTAAACTTGATACAAGCTTGTTGTAAGTGAATAAGTTTGCGTCAAACTTGTCATGACAAGTCTAAAGTTTAAATAATACTAGTTTGCACCTGAGAAACTTGCCATATCAAAGCGTTACAACAAGCGTAAAACACGCCTGCCACGACACTAGCGCCATATAAACACAACATGCTTTAAAATAAAATAATGCATTAACATAAAATTACGTTCTCGGGAAGTGATTTGTATCGATATGCTTAATATCAGAAGTTTAAATGTAATGCCGTGGTGATAACAGTGTTGCAAACTTGGTATTTTTTTCACGCGGTACTACGTCAGTTTGTTGGCTATTTGGTGACCTCTAGTGAAGATAAAGATCATATAATGTCAAGCACAGAATTCAGTGTTGCCAAATATGAAAAGTATACGAGGTAAAATGTTGAAAATAAACATGTTTTCAACTCTCAACCTCGTGTTACATTCATAATTTGCAACACTGTTTATCATTACTTGTAATCAGGTTCATTATCTTCTACGATTTACCGTTAAATATTGATTGATTTTATTTGATAGAATTTGATTTTTTTATATCTGGCTTTTAGGCATCTAAGGTTCAGGCTGGGATAGGGGAGAAGAATGGTTGCGGGGAGGTGTCGGCCAGGGCCTAAGTTGAAGGTGTCATCCCGACAGTTGCCTGGTGTGACTGAGAAAAAGACCTAGAAACCTCAATCAGGATGGTCCGTAGAGCTGAGATTGAACCTACAACCTCCCGAATGCTACGCCATGGCTCTACCACTGAGATAAGGCGGCTTTGTGATTTTATTCTTTATTGCAGCAACAAATCGATTTTTGGTCCCACTTGTAACTAGAAAACGAAGGTGAGTTAGACCCATACGGGAAATAACTTTTTCATGTTTCGTTGTAACCGTGTATAGTTTGGAACAGCTCAATATGCAATATATACAGAGTGGCAAGAAAAAACGTAACGGTCATGAACTTTCGGAGGTGATTACAAACATCAAGCAAGAAAAGAAAATAACAGTCCCTTCAAGGAAAGTGCGTAGTTTCGGAATTAGAAGTGGCAAGAAGTAGCTCTTCAACATCGTTCATAATGATTTTAAGTGTGGCCTTAGCAATTCATTATCAAAGTTATAGTGCAGACCGAAAGGGAGTACATTTTATAGTTGAAGAAACTTGGAAGACATTTCTATGTTTGGTCAATGCGCAACCGTAGTTTATTGGCAATAGACTTTCTCATTTTCTTCTCTTCCTCCTTTCCTTCCTTCCTGTCTTCTCTTCTCTTTCTT
>JAGDQP010001785.1:0-35579 GCA_022664845.1 Lepisma saccharinum | reverse complement strand
GTCTTTATTTATATCTCTATCTTTCCTTTTCTTCTCTATTTTTCCTTTTCTTCTCTATTTTCCTTCCTTCTTTCCTTTACTTCTTACTTTCTTCCTTCCTTTACTTCCTTCTTTCCTCTCTTTTTCTTTCGTTCCACCCTTCCTCTCATTCCTTTTTTCTTCCTCTTCCTTTCCTCACTTTCTTCTTTTCCTTTGCTTCTCTCGGTTCTTTCTTTCTTTCTATTTTTTCCATTTCTTCCCTCCATCTAACTTTTACTTTCTAACTTTATTTCCTTCCCTCTTTTCTTTCTTTCTTTCCCCTTTTTCTATCCTTTCTTTCTTCATCTCTTTCCTTCCTTCCTTCCTTCTTCTCTCTTTTCTTTCCTTCCTACCTTTCTTCTTTCTTTCCTCCCTCTCTTTCCTTCTTTTATCTTTCATTCATTATTTCCTTTCTTTCCTTCCCTCGTCTCCTTCTTTATTTAGTGACATCCTTCCTCTATTTCCTTCCCTTTTCCTCCTTTTTCTTTCTTTCTTATTCCTTCTTTCTACCCTAACCTTAATTGACTATATGTAAATACAGTCATTGCTCTGTTGCAACATAATCGATTTAGAATTTCCTATTTATAATTTTTCGGTGCGTAAATGCAGATTTTGGATGTCAGATATCCTCGGTTTTTTTTGTTTTGTTTTTCAGCATCAGCGAACATAATTATCATCATCATCATCTCAAAATCGGTAGATCTATCTCTTTTAATCGAGACAGACCGTCCTCATTATCTCGCTGAATGCCTGAATAGTACGTTCAATTGATATCAAGATCGCAACTTTACCCAACAGAGAGGGCAAGCAGAAACATTAATAGACATATGATGCCCGGAGACATGATCTGGAGGCCGTGGACAAGATTTCTCATTGCCTTCCATCGAATTAAGACGACGTTTTAAGGACGAGACCTACAGTTTAAGGTGCGCCCTAAACAACTCTAGTTCCCATCAGATATCGAACCCGATATTCCTTGGTAAAAATGTAGTTAATATTGCAACTCAATCACAGAGGACAAACATGCTGCAATTACATATTTATTTAAGCAACCAATAGGTTCGGAGCCGATGTTAGACTGTAGGTCCCGTACTTAGAACGTCATCTTAATCCGACGGAAGGTAATGCCAAACCACCATCTGTTCACCTTGTCCAGAGACCTTCGGATCAGATCCTGCCTTCGAGTAGAACACCCATCATCTTTAAGAAATACCCAGAAAGATAAATGTCATTGGCGTGGCTGGGACTTGAACCATGATCTCCTAGTTCCCAGTCAGGTATCGTTGCCATCACACAACCATAGTCAGGAGAATTCATGAATATTTGGAAACATACCTAGTATTTCAAATGAACTAAGTGGGACATCTAGTTCAAGTCTGGGTTACCTTTTTCCTTCAACAGTTGCCACGGAGAAGATCTTCGTGTTAAAGAAGTCTTTACATATTTTTTTTATTATTATTTTTAACATAATCACACGTTCTGGGCCGCAATGGTTCAGTGGTAGCGCGCTGACCTTTTGTGTGTGTATGGTCCTAAGTTCGATTTCTTCTTGTGCCATGTTTTTTTTTAGATCAACACCAAGTGCGTGGGTTTTCTCGTTTTCTTCTTTCGTTTCCTCCCACTTTCTTCATTCCACCAATTCTTCAATCATCATCCATTCCGTCTGAGCCAAAGCTACCTAAAAATCTGAACAAAAATTCAAAGGATCGCATGTTCGATAGAATTTAATCTCTAAATATGTAAATTTCGGCACAATTTCCTACACTGTCATGGGGTATTGTGCTAAGAACTCCACGTGTCAATCGCATTGGGGTGTAACTGTTTGTACATCGAGCTGATGGTAACTAGCTCTAAACAGCTGTAACAAAAGGAGAAAATATTGGTTAAAGAAAAAAAAAACTTACGCGTTTATTACGTCTTCCCACTTCCCCGTTGAGGTTCATGACTGCAGCAGTGTCTAACGAAGATTGTTCGTTAAGTGCCACCGGTTCTTTTTGTATGGACATACAACAGTGCAGCTGTCTTCAGCAGTAGTAGGTTCTTTTAATAATGAATCAGGCTAATGAAGTGGTACTCAATCTGTTGGTCTGGTGAAGTATGGTGTCCGCGTGGGTTTGGAATTGTTTAGCTCTCTTAGGCGCGTTTTAGATCATCTACTGGTCACAACGTGGTTAAAGTTTCGATACACTGAGTTATGTCACTAATTACATCAGGTTTCCCCAGTGGTTGAGTGGTAACACTGGCTGCCTGGTAATCAAGGGGTCCTGGGCTCGAAATCTTGTAGGAATACACGTGATTCGGAGTCTACTTTAAACTGTATGTCCCATTTTTAGGTCGTCATCTTCATCCTATGAAAGGCAGTAGTAAACATCCACAGGTTCACCTTACCCAGGGACCTTCTGTCGGCTGAATATCCATAATCAGCAGCAGTTTATTACATCAGAATCTCATGACGAGAGAAATAATAAGTTGATGAAAAATTATAAGAGTGCCCTGTGGATCAGTGGTAACGCTCTATGCCTTGTAGTGAAGGGGTCCCGGGTTCGATTCCCGATGATGATACAATGTGTTCGTCATAGCAAATTTGAGATAAATTTAGAATACTTTGATTCTTCTATATTCTGGTTATTTCCTATTTAGACTTTGAGTTGACAATGGAAGTGACCAGCTGCATAATATACCTCTAAATTTGAGTTATTCTTGGTCTCATTTTAGCACTGGAACAGTTACTGTAATCATTAATTGCTGACATCTTTTTTTATTTTTTCTTCTGGACCATGATGTTCCCCGAAGAAGTGACAAAATGTAAAAAAAAAGGTATTTCAAATGTATGCCCACTTCCAGTTTTAGTTTCAGACTTAACCTGAAGGCGAGCACTATTCAATAACTGTAAATAACGTCCAATATGCAATAACTTTTGTTTACCTTCGTCCAATTTTAGCATCTGTATAATTTATCATTCGTTACACTGGCAGTGACAACATATACTGGTCGCATTCATAGGTTCCATTCCGAGCCAAATATATCAGAAACATACCTTACGCTTATGTCATGAAATCTGCCGAATTTCGTATACGTTTGCTCACATTTGGTCTAAGAACCAAATTTGAACCAGTTAAGGAGAAAGAATGGACATATTTTTCACGTTACCCGAGATTCTCCACCTCCCAGGCGTGAATGTGCGTTAAAAAAAGGGGGGGGCAGTGTTGCGCCTCCAGTCGTCTTGAACGATGAAACACATTACAATGGTGCCACCCAAACATTCCCAAGTCCCAACCGGGATCTCCTGACTCCTTATATCCCGATCTCTGAATGAAATTATAGAAGATGACAGCAAAACGTAAGACTGAATAGTACACAATTTTCACATGACAGACGTTACATATAAGGTAAAGGCACCAGTGCTCGTCACTGCTCCAGTAGTCGTCATGTTTTAACTAAACGTGTAAAAATAAGAGATAAAAAATAGTTTAAAAAAGATTTTTAAAAAATACGCTTTTTAAAGATCATCATATTCAGCCGTTTTCCATCCACTGCTGGATGAAGGCCTCCCCCTTTTGTTTCCACATATCTCGATCTGCTACTATCCTCATCCATGTAGCTCCTGAAAAACGCTTCATTTCATTTACCCATCTTGCATTTGGACGTCGTCTCGGTCGTTTCTTTTGCTCTACGAATCCACTGTAGTATATTTGTCGTCCATCTTCCATCTGTTCGTCTAACTATGTGACTTCTAATATTTACCAACAAATTTTGGATCGATGGAAATGAATGTCTGATGTGTTGATAGCAGAAAATGCTATCGGAAAATAATGTCATTATGTCCTCCGTTCGTTTATTTCAATTATGAACGTTTGACACGGACGGACATAAGTGCAGTGACCAGTGAAGTGTTTTATGATATTTTAAGTAATATGTTCGATTCTTCTCGCTGTTTTTCTATTCATTGATGGGGATTCGTTTCATCTGACATTGCGCTCTCGTCATTCTTGTGAACAACGCTTGATTATCCTCTCTCTTTCTTACGAAATGTTACAAACACTATACAAGCTATGGACATACGGATTTATACTACGGAAGAATTCATGGAATAAAACTCTTCACGAATGGCGCATTGAACAAACCGTTGGAAAGAAAATTGCTAATATTAACAATAAAGACTGCTATGTTATTGGTTGAAGCCATTAACCGAAGATCCATCCGCTAGATAGCTCTGCCATAGACGTCATATTCTACTATGAGGTCTATGGCAGAGCTACCTAGCGGATGGATTCAAAACCACGTGCTCTGAACAAAAACCCATTAGTTTTAGCGCAGCCAGAAATGGGGAAGCGTGCTAAGTCTATCTATTATGAGGTCTATGATTATACTCACAAACTAGGCCCTGGTCGACTACTTTCCAATACCTTTCCCCAATCACCTCACCCTGAGATACCTAAATGCCTTACATAATAAAATTCAAAATTTAAATTCTTACATATTCCACCATGTAGGAAGTCAATTCAAGTTTCTTTTTCTTTCTTTTTTTTTCTTTTAGAATAATACGTAAAATCCCTTTGTGCCTTTTTCCTCTCAAGCACGCTTTAATTTGGCCAGGTTTAGATCCATGAAGATGAAAAAAGTGATATCATATATATTTTCCAGGCGAATATTTGCAGTACACAGGGTGACGACTACTAGTGCATTGGTGTCACGACTACTGGAACAAAATTAGGGTTGTAAAGAAACGTAAGTTTATCACTATAATGCAAATTACCGAACAGTTTTATTCGGTTACATTATCGCACGAGACCTGAAGTTGCTAATGAAGTGAAAAAAAGTAAGGCTGAGATCCACAGAAGGCACTTTCCGCAAAATCCACCTTAACATGCCTTTACTAGGACTGTGCGATATTTCGATATATCGATCGATATTTTCTGAATATGGAAATTTCGATATTTTATAAATATCGAATTTGATATCTCGATACTTCGATCTTTCGATTCTTCGATACTTCGATATTTCAATATTTTTCGATACTTCAATATATTTCGATACTTCGATATTTTTATATTTCGATACTTCGATATTTTTCAATACTTCGAATTTTTTATATTTCGATACTTCGATATTTTTTGAAACTTCGATATTTTTATATTTCGATACTTCTATATTTTTCGATACTTCGATATTTTTATATTTCGATACTTCGATATTTTTCAATACTTCGATTTTTTTATATTTCGATACTTCGATATTTTTTGATACTTCGATATTTTTATATTTCGATATTTTTCGATACTTCGATATTTTATTTCGATACTTCGATATTTTTATATTTCGATACTTCGATATTTTATTTCGATATGTCAATATTTTTCGATACTTCGATATTTTTATATTTCGATACTTCGATATTTTTCAATACTTCGAATTTTTTATATTTCGATACTTCGATACTTTTTGATACTTCGATATTTTTATATTTCGATACTTCTATATTTTTCGATACTTCGATATTTTTATATTTCGATACTTTGATATTTTATTTCGATACTTCGATATTTTTCGATATTTCAATACTTCGATACTTCGATATTTTTATATTTCGATACTTTGATATTTTATTTCGATACTTCGATATTTTTCGATATTTCAATACTTCGATATCATCGAGCGATATATTATCAAACCTTCGATATTTCGATATTTGATATATCGATCGATTTTCGATATTCAAAACCGGATATCGCACAGCCCTAGCCTTTACCTTATCATATATGAAACATTTATAGAATGTAACATCAGTGTAATTATTCCAATGGAAGAAACATGCTGTTTCTTAAATATAACTGCGTCCTATGTTGGAATTTAACACCAACATCTGCGACCTCTGGCGTAAAATGAAAGAAACGTATCTTTTCGCAACGAAACACAATTCTGTGTGTTTTTGAAGATTATAGATGTTGAAGTTAGTGAACAAGTAATGAGTTTAAGGTTAATGTAAACCAACCAACGATCTCCAACAAAAGATGGCAGCACTACTACCTCCGTATATGCCTAATGTATTTTTATCACTGCACGAAATTTCAATGCTGCTCCTAGAAATTGATTATCTTTTTCTTTTTTCGATTTAGTGGGAAGTATGTATGTATTTTTTGCATATCAATATCAAACAGTGGAATAAACTTTGTTGCCTATTCTCCAGATCTTCAAACGAGGCATGTCCAATAGCAAGTAATTAGTCCATTCAGACTGAATTTCTTTCTTCATGTATACAGGAAACTGCGACATTACTATGATGATCTCTCTCAAGAAGAACAGTTTTTAAATCTGGAACGAGTACGGTTTTGCTTCCTGGACGCAATTACAAGTGAAATAAGAGTGTCGTTTTAGTGGTATAAGTGACGTAGTGTCAAACTTTAGCGTTCTGGTACTTACTTGTGCCTCCTACATTTAAACATACGCACTCACATAAAGCCCAAGAGTCCGCTCAAACATATTACAGTAAAGATATTTCTCTATCAGTTTTGAAAGAAATTCATGTGATTGGCACTTGCGATTTCAAGTTTCTCATTTTATACATTCTTTTCTTTAGTTCACAATGGTCCGTGTGATGTCGTCAAATCTTGCAACGTCATTTCCCGACATCATATAATGATCAAATTTTGAACAGCTTCTAAGTCGGGTGACAATTACGTATGCCACTGTTACTTTCATATATTTCTATATTTTAAAAGCATATTTTAATATATAATAAATAAATCACAGCCATATTTAATCCACTAGTGGATGAGGTCTCTCCCCGAAGGGAGGAGTTGGCCTACTGCTCCCACGCTGACCAGACGGGTTGGGAGAGGAGAGCCGAAGCTCTCACTGTGATCGCCATTGTCTTTTATTCACAGTAGCTCCCGAATTTTCCTCACGATGCTGGGTCAACACCGAAATTTTTGAGCCCCCACCGGGAATCGAAGCTGGGACCGTTCGCACTGAAGTCGAGCGCGCTACCGACTAGGCTACGCAGATGGGATTCTTTATCCTAAAATAAATATTAGCCTGCAACGAACTTGGGTTTGACTGGTTGCAGAACATTTTAGGATTTGGGTCACAAAACATTAGCTTGATAAAAAGTATCCGAACATCGAAATAGCTTGGGAAAAAACGTACTTTTCGTAAACAATTTGTACTAAAAAAGTAAAATATAATTTTGTTTATGCATTATTAAAAAGAAAAGCATGGAGCACGCTCCCATATCACTTCATGAATTCTTCAATTGGCGCTGCCCATGCTTTTCTTTTTAGCCATGCGTAAACATTTATTTTTTTTACTTTTTAGTATGAATTGTTTAAGAAAAGTATGTCTTTTAAAAGTGTTTTTTTATTATTATTTTTTATGGTGAAAAATCACTGTCATCCAGTTTTCCTAAATATTGTATAGTTTTGCTGTGTACACAACCGTATCTGTACTGTACACGACCGTCACAGATTATAACGAGCAAGAAAGAGGAACAGGATACTGAATGTGCACCTCAAAGCATATACAAGAAAAATAAATATACTATTGCACAGTTCTTGAAAAAGTACATACCTTTTCTGGGAAATAGGGGCCAATGTTCATTGCATTTTTCTTTTGCAGTGTTCAATGTGGCATATGTGTTGCACGCGCAAAGAAGAATAAAACGCTATGAAGAGGAGAAAAGAAGCACAGAAGAAACTTTACATAAAAAATTAGAGACATCGTCGCTGCAGGTAGTTACACATAGATGCAACATTCCGCATTATTGAACAAACCCTGACGTAGTCAATAACCTCCATGGAACATTTGCCTCGTGGAACAACGTCTCTCTGAGTTTGAATTGAATCGTGTTTATGGCCCTTAGGCATCTTTAGCGCAGTTCGGCTTCGCAATGCAGTTAGAAATGCAAATAATGATCGTCTCTTCAACGCATTTCTTATTGACTTTTTTTTAACGTGTGCAAGGATAGGAAAGAGGTAATCATTTCATGAAATTCCATGTCATTCCACACATGAAAATATTACATTCGTTTATATAACATAATCATTTATATAGGTTGTATGGTTAGAAAAGTGTTAACAATATTTTAAGATTTCTTTTTGTCATAGGAACGCTTATAGGAAGAAAGGGAGTTATAGGTATAGCTATAAAGTCCTCCTTTTCCTACCATGCGGATGATGGTTGTTCTGTTCCGAAGCAGGTTTATAACCCGAAAGTCTCTGGGTAAGGTGAATCGATAGCGGCTTGTAATTGTCTTTCATTGTATCAAGATGACGTCCTACGATGACAAAATAATGGTATAGCTCTAACACTTTCACTTTGTACTTTTAAAAATAAATAAAAATAAAACTCTTCCGAGCAGTAGCGCATCTAGGATTTGCGAGGCCCCGGACAAAGGTGTTTTCTCGGAACCCCTCTTAGTAGACAAGTTGATAAATAACATTATTTTCTGTCTATTTTACGGCGGATCCTCCCAAATTGTGCCCCCCCCCCCCCAGAGGCGCGGGTTAGGGGTATGGGTCCCGCCTGCCCTGCCCTAAGTGCGGCACTGCCTCAGAGTTTTCTCGACTGATGAAACCCAGTTTTCACACAGCGGTAATGGTTGTGTTCAAGGAGGTTTATAATGTTTGAGATTGACCAAAAAGTACTATGGTTTCCTTGGTAAATGCACTTTAAGAAAAGACACATTTTGACGCATTATGTCCGAACGTCTGGGTCTATTCCCTCCGAAACTACTATTCTTACATAGTGTACAACTCTCTATGTTATAATCGCACCAGAAGTTTCAACTGATTACCACTTCCATAGCAACGAGACTCAATTATTAAAATTTACATTCGCGCCTCATGTGAGAACGGCTATACTAATTCGCTTTAAACTTGGTATGGTATATAGGGCTCAACCCATAAGGCTTAAAACACATTAAATGTTAAACTATTTCCAGTTTTCATGGTAACCAGACTTAATCATTAAACATATATTCGAGCATGACGAAGGAACGATTAAACGGAATCTAACCAAACGTAATCAACGAATGTCTTTAATGGTGAGTCCACACTAGGCTAAATTTTTGTGCATACACATGTTGACAAGGGCTGTCTGTCTTGAGACCGTGCCGTGACAACTCTCAATCGTTTCCTTATTACTCGGAAGTTTGAAGACTAAAAACAAGACAAAGATAATATATACACATCATTACTTAATGCACAAGTATACATATCTTGGCACAATACACTACAATAGGTTTTAACTATCAAAAATATCTTTAAAAAAGAGAAATTACTTGTATATGCCATCTCAGTTTCCAAATTTCTGTTATCACTGTTCACAGCTTTGTCAGATACTGACAACGAACATTATGTTCATTAGTTTTGTGAGATAAAACCCTGACAATCTGTGTTGATAAACCTAAAAATGGCATAGTTTTGTTAAACATAGGTTTATTAAAAGTACCATTATTTTCCCGGAAATAATGTTTTTTTTTATACTATAGGAAATATTTATTACTGTTATAATATATATTTAAACTCTAGTTGTATATATAAACAGCGTTAGCAGTAACATTGCAAATGGCGTATGCATTATCTTTGTCTCGTTTTCTGTTTTCAAATATCCGAATAGCAAAGGAACGAGTGAAGATTTCGCCGTTGTTAGACAGTCCTCAGCAACTCATGCACGCACAAAAATTTGGCCTAGTATGGACTCTCCATTAGAACTTCAGCCACACTGGAATATTAAAACATTTACAATTTCCCTCAATTCTGTAGATATCTCAAAGGATTATAAATATATTCTATTCGTAATTGCCAAATCTACCACTATCCTTGAGCGGCGCTGTCAACACACTATGAAAGCATCAATACGTCTTCTGAATTATAATACCTTTGGAACATTATCTTTTACATTTTACTCGGACGTCACGTAGATTTCATATTCATATGGCTTCCTTCTTTCTTTCAGTTCTTTTTAATTTAGCCAGGTTTTTCTTGTGTTTATTGAATTGATAACGATTGCTTGAGTGATTCTCACTAGTGCTTTTAAAAGTTGAAATTAAAAAAAAAAAAGGTGTTGTTGTAGACATGAGTCGCTTTTCTTGTGCCATGTTTGATAACGTCAGAACTTGCCACTGAAGTAGTTTGTCATAGTTTTCTGTCTCAATGAACTTCACCTTGAAAAAAAGTTGTTTTTTCCCTTAAATAGAATTCAGTGTCTGTAACGAAGGCCAAGGAAAAACGAATCATATAAGTGATTATAATAGTAATAATTAAAGAGTTTAAGATACATGAAACATATTCTGCGGATTCGTTCATTTAAAGAAAAGAAAAGGAAAAAAATAAAACTGTAAAACCGTAAAACTCGAGTTAAATCCAAAGATGGAATAGATATTATTCAGTTTTGTTAAGTTTGGCTGACTGTCCTCGACATTTTAAGTTAAGCCAAACAAATGATAGTTCAAAAGAAAGAATTTATCTTATCACACTCCGATTCATTTGGGTTTTTGTGTGTTTCTGGTGCTACTGCTAGTATTTAGTCAAGACAGGAAAGCAATTTATCAACAACGAGGGAATTACGACCTTCATTTTATGATAATTAGGCTGCTGTACAGGATTTTTCACCTTGTTTTTCTTGCATTGACTTAATCACACATACATACATCCACGAGAGAGGATATACAGAATCATTTGAACAGTTACCGATAATAAAAGGAACTTACTTCTCTTTTAACTTAATTGATTCACTTACTGCTTTTGCAATATTAAAAAAGAATGCCGAATAGCAGGAAAGAGGCTTCATGCTATAAACAGTATGTTTTTGTAAGGCAAATTATAATCTCTTGTGTCATCTGCATTAGCACGGAAACAAACAACACACAAAAAATAAAACGCAATGGAAGCCGTTCTATTTATCATATCAGATCATGCTTGATAAGAACTACAGATATCACACACTGTTCATGTATTCACAGTGGAGTCCTTGATCGAATGACGTGTCATTGCTTTGGTATATTGCGTGAGTATTTTTTATATCTTTCTTCAAGCTAATGAACACAAATACAGCCTTGCAACCTAAAATTAATGCTTGCGTTTGCATTTAATTTAAGCCTCAGTTTCTTTGCAGACAAATAAAACTCGTAACGCAAGCTTAATGCCTCTTCCCACGTTAATTTTTCCAAAGTCTTCAGCACACTCCCATGATTAAAGTTCACCTGATTCATTGCAGAAACAGGGTGTTTCTAAAAAAAAAAGAACTGCAATGCATGTTGTTTCTGTTGAATATTTTCTGTCTTTGGGAAATTTGGGCGCTCTGTAGTTATTGAAGTTTAGCCCTGTTCTGCGAAAAGAAATAAATTCACAAGATAGATGGAAGCTTGTTCATTGTCAAATGCCACAAAAGGAAAGGTTTATTTTACTCATTGTTTGTTACGAAAAGGAAATAAAATATCTTTCGCACACACATAAATGTTTTTAACATTTACAAATGTTGTTAGTGATTGTCATATAACTTTAGAACTGCAAAATTCACGAGGAGCAGGGCGATATTTACTTAGGTGAAATAAAATTAGTCCTTTGAAAATGGGTTGAAAATGAGGTCAGCTGAATAGCTTCTCGTCAATCAAGGAGTTTCTTAGATAGCAATAAGAAGGGCACGCTAAAAGGAAGATACAGCCATCACAATTCTGAGTTTGTTAGGACAACATGATTCAGCAATGCTGCAAAGGATTTCCAGTTTGAAGGGTTGTAAAGTCACAATTAGGGAGGTTTTTAACAGGGTTGGAGTGTTCGAGAACTTGGAGAGTTTATAGCAGAATTCCTTAGAAGATGATTCTTCACTATATGCGATTTATAGGCCTATCTGTGTATTCACACATTTGCGAATAGACCTTGGAAACCTCCCGTTTGTAGATCTAAATGGCTCTTATTACACGTGTTTTCGTTTTTTTTTTTTTTACCTTGTATTCTGTGTACCTTACTAAATCACTACTGGTAGTTTATTTAACAGTATACATTCCACTTCTCTATACACGCATATAAACTGTACACACACATACGCACCAAGAAAACGCAGCTTTTTTTTAGAAGAGGAAGAAAGGTCTCTTAAGTGCGTTACGTAAAGTCGTGATGATGTCCTCAAGATCTCGTCGAAATGATTGTCTGCTGTTACACAGCCATGGGAGAAGTGCTTTGTTTCATCTCTATCTGCCTCTTCATCCTGAGCTCCTAAAAATGAAAGCTCATCCTTGACAAAACGCTGTTTCTATAAGCTTTTCTTAAAGTAAAAATAAAACATCACACGCACCGCTTTACATAAGTGTATACGCACGCTTTTTTTTTTTTCGTTGTGAACAAATACTTCCATTTCAGCCATTCCATTTGATCATTTCATGTGACTGCGTACGCATAACGATCTTCTTTTATTGCCAATAGAATTAGTAGGTATGAATGACGTAATGGAATTTCTTCTTCTTCTTTTCTTTCAAGATGGTGCCCAAGCACAGACTATTTTTTTCTTCCATTTAAATAAAAAAAAAAGTAAGGAAGAGTTTAAAAACTAGTGAGGCTTTGAGTTAAAAAGAAGAACTGTAAGGGCGAAAAAAAAGGAGTTAAAGGACTCTTGCTATGATTGTTTACCTATATTTTAGAAACTTTTCCCTCAGTTTATCTTCCAGTGAAGGATTTCTCTTTGTTTATCTACACTTAAATTTAATGTGCTTTCTTTGCAGTTAAAAGTCCTAAACATAACTTTTGTCTCTCAAAAAAAGACTTTTACACACCAACAAAATGTAGTTACATATCTCTCTTTTATTTTAACTTGCTTTTTCTCAAACAAACTTTAATCGATGATGCTTGGAATTGCAAAGACTATATATAACAAGACTGGACACTCACTCTAGTCACTTCAGGGTTGTTAGTTTGTTGCTTAAGATTTTTATTTTTTCACTTTGTCTCTTGACGGCCATTCAAACAGTTAGGAAAGAGCTTGATTTCGTTCTTCTCGTATGGTTGATGAAAACCAAGCACTTACAGCGAGTGACGTAATCATTTTTGGGGGCCTAAAATGACAACTGTGTAAGCACTTTTTTACAGTGTTTGCATTAGTCTTTTTTTCTTTTTTAAAAGAAGAAAAAGTAGTGAAATTTATTAAAGGTGTGTTTAATTGGCTAATTCATTATTCGTATGGTGATATTTCTCTCATTTCTAGCAGCTTATTTGCGTTTATGATACTGAATCATGTACTGGAGAGGATTCTTTTAGACAGCTTTCTGGAAGAAATTGCTGAAAATGTATCACGTTTTCAAACATATACACTTAAAACAAATGGAATAATATTTAGAGAATGATGAATGTGTAAAATGTCCTCGTCAATGACGTCATAAGCGAATAAATTACATGTAACACACACATTTTTAGCACTTTCTTTTTTTTTCGAAGAAGTGGGCACTCAAATAGAAAGTAATTTAGGACAGTGTTTCTCAACCGCCAAGCCGCGGGGCGATATCGGACCATGGCGATGCTATTTTTGTACCAAGCTCAGTAGTAGATCGTTGGGATCTCATTCGGTAGGTCTTTGGTTTGATACCAGTGGTCTACCATCCAGACTGAGGTATTTCCAAAGGTTTTTCCTCATTCACTCCATGGAAATGTCGGGATGGTATCTTCAAACAAGGCCCTGTCCTGCTTCTTTCCCACATACTCTCCCTTATTTTCCAGGCCGCGACTTCCAAAAGGTTGAGTAACACTGCTTTAGAATGAACAAAGGCAAAAACCATGAAGATTCAAAACTTTGCCCCAAAATCTAGTGTATGCTACAAGAAACCGAAATTTGACTTTACAAATGTTTCAGTTTATAAGTTGGGTAAAGATTTGACACTTGAGTCAAAGATATCTTAAGATAACAGAGATACAAGCTGGAAACTATGTCCCAGTCGGGATTTGAACCCAAATCCTCTTAGACGCTAATCTAACACATAGAAGAACACAACTGATGAGGCTAGCCGGGATGTTAGCACTTCATCATCGAGAAAATGACCCAAAGAATGTAAAAAAAGAAGAAAAATCCGGGACTTATTTTTCAAATCAAATTTCGACATTTTCTTTTTTTGAATATTCCTTCAGAAATAAATTTTATTATTTATTAGATAGGGACAAATCTTTGTGACACTATTATAAGTATACAAAATTTCTTAATTATTGTGCAGACGATCACCTTCCAGGTGTCTGGCTGGTTTTCAGATATAGCATAGCGACACGGAGAAACATTTATTTGTAGCCTCAAGCATGCATGTTGCATCCATAGACACAGACACAAGAGACCTTGCCAAAGAGGATATGACATCACATCCGTTGGTAGATACTAGCTAGAAAATGTCTTCGATTTGTTTTTTTGTTTTTTAATTTCCCTTACTACTTCTGTATCTTTTTTAATTCTCTGTTTTAGTTTTCAGTTGTAAGCCTATCACCGATATTTTTTTATCCCTTCCTCGTCCGGCCCAGGTCATACGCGGCATCTTTGAGAACCGGCAAAGAGTTAAGTTGATAGGAGAATCATAAAATTAACGAGTTTATTAAATCATGCTAGTGTGTGTTCAACTGTTTTATCTTCCTTGTTATCTCCTTTTCTTCTTTTTCTAATTTTCGGACACACTTTGTTCTCACATACGAATGGTGCTCATTAGTTCCGCCCTATGCGATTAATCTGTCTGGCATGTAAGATTGAATACTCATCTTTGGACCCCTTTCTCCCTACACTCCTGATTCTACATGTGTATGTTAATCAACTGTACTGATAGGACTAATAATTAGGAATATTGTGCAATATCTGTTAGCTTTTAACACCCATGCGGCAAGATTTTGTACTCAGACAACATGAACTAGTGCCAAAAAACTTTGAATCAGTCAGGAAGTGCGGGGGCGACGGTTCAAACAGATCATAGTTAAGGTTTTTCAAGTAGTTCCTCAGTCTCACTTCAGTCGAGATGAGGCTTACAAAGCAAGTCCTGGATATGACATTTCCCGTGCCAAGTCCTAGAAACTGTGTTCCCCGAGGGACCATCCCTCCTTTCAAGTCTTGATGTCAATCCGCTCGAGTCCCGTCGCTGCTCGAGTTCGCCTCAAAATAGCCGAGTCCGTAGCGTGGGTGTCTCTGAGTAGCTACTCGGCTCAACTCGAGTATGTTTCAAGCACCGACTTGAATTGACTCGAGCAGGTAATAAACACCGACTCGACTCGACTCTAGTAGAGAGTGAGCACGACTCGACTCGACTCGAATAGATAGGTAGCACCAACTCGACTCGAGCAAGTATTGAGCAGCGACTTGACTCGAGCAGATAGTAAGCAGTGATTCGAACAGATAGTGAGCAGCGGCTCAACACGACTCGAGCAGATAGTAAGCAGCTGTTCGATTTAACTCGAGCACATAACGAGCAGCGACTCGACTCGATCCGTGTCTCACCGTGTTGCAACCCGACTCGAGCGAGTCGTTAACATCCTTACTTTGAAATATCTAACACAGTGCAACATGTTCCAAGAAAGTTCCATTATAATTCAATATTCTAGCAATATTCCTGGAATACAGGGAATGTGTCGGGAATATTACCCAGGAATATGATGCTTGACATTATAAAGGATTGGCCTGCACATAAAATATTACTAACATTTATTTATATAATAAATTCGAACTATAACAATGCTGAAGCCATTTTACATTGGAGCCATTCCAACAAGAATACAAAAACAATGCAATAAATTTGGAGGAATCGGTCTTGGCTTTATTTAAAGTACCATCCCAATGTTTGCCTGACGAGACCGGGAGAAAACATCGAAAACCTCAGTTAGTCTAGGCGGTGATTAGGCGCGAATCCAGAACCATCAAATGCGAAGCCATCGCTCCTAAGCTGCGGGTCCTCGATCTTATCTGCTGCCGACAGAGTATAAACATTAAAAACAGTGCAGGATAACTTTTTATTTTATGCTAGAAGTATAGAAACAATGTAGTAATTATGGAAATTTAAAGTATAATTAGTAAAATAAGAATATTTCTGGAATATTTCCGAGAAGGACATTGACATATTACATGTACGGAGCTGACGGAAGTTATACTCCAGGCATATTCCATATTGCTCGAGGAATATTCCTGGTATATGAAGGAAATATACCTGTAGATCCTTAGGCGATACAAACCTGCATATCCTATTTATGGATGGCCAAATAGTTCCAAATTTGGCTCAAGATTTGGATAATTGGAATTTACAATAGAAATCCGGATCCTCTGGGAACTGGATCTGGTTATTCCGAATAGAAATAGTAGTAGTAGTACGTTTGTGTTGCAGCCTGGGTCCATATGCCTCCACCATCACCCCTAATTTCACCCTTACACCAACAATAAACATGAGATGGTTACAGATAACTCACCCCTACGTTATGTTAGGCCATGGTTAGGCGTATTGCTCCTGAGTACTCTGGATAAACCTCTTCCTGGACGGTTCACATTGGATATTGTTGGAGTTATCTTCTGAACTGTTGTGATTTTTATAATTTGACAGTAGTTAGAAGCGGGTAACTACGACATGTACTCAATGAATAATTCCATTCAGAACTGTCAGGCAGATTCGGTGGATAACGGAATCGGGGTCTTGAAGTGATCCGAATGTGGTTTGCCATCATCTTTCCTTAGAGAGATATAAGGACGGGTTTGCCTTTCAAACGAAATGACCCTCAATTTGAACAGCTTAGTTATGAATGAGAAGTTTGAAGGCTTGGCGTATGACATCTGCTACTACGAGCATTGAAATTTCTCAGCCGAAACAATCCATTTCAAAATCTCAGGTAATTCATTTGATACACATTCATAAAATATTATTGGGTTCACTTTCCAAAATTTCCTTGTTGCTTATGATTTGTACAGTATTTTCAAAAATATGACAAAACACAGAGAGTATAGGTACCGAGCAAAGCTGAAACCAGGTCACTTTTGGTGACTCAATGGACCCGGTCCGAAACCTGACCCGAATGAGCAGACTAATGTTGTGATCCGGTAACTCGATGATCGGGTGTAGAGTAACGCCTTAGATTATACCACTATCACAGTCGGCGATTATTTCCACACCTCTGGGGGTATTTTTATTGTTTCCGGGGATATGATATTATTTCCATATGTTTCTACTATTATGAGCAACATTTCGGCGTCGAATGTTTCGTAGTTTGGGAATAAAATTCCTGTCTCTGTCACCCCTTGAAAGAAACACTGTTCAAATGACACAGTGTATAATAAGGAAAAAAAATAAAATTCTGCCCTGCCTTCCAGGTCACTGGGTCGAAACCGGGTCATCGAGTCAGGCAGGGTCCCTACCATAGACCCGATGCCTCGTTATAGCTCTGGTACGAACTAAATCAAAAGAGCGGATTTTTCACTCTTTTACAGCGGCAAGAGGGACCTGGACCACTCTTTTGTAGAGCGGAATTTTCAATCCAAAAAGAGTGGTTTTCTAACAAAACGCTCTCGTCTTAAATGAAAAATATGCTCTTTCTAGATGGAATTCCGCTCTTTTGGATGTAAATTATATATATTTTTTGAAACTTAAAAGAGCAATTTCTCATTGATTCATCAAACTTGAAAGAGCGATTTCTCTACTTTTCAGAGTGCTTTGTTCTTCGATTTCTCATCTTTTTAGAGTGGTTTACTTCTCATCTTTTCAGAGCGATTTACAATGCATCATGGGCCATGGCTACTAGTCAACTTTGTTCTCTGTCATTAGTAGCTGCGAAGGTTATCGAAAGACTAAGCTATACTGTGAAAAGTATAGCGTTGCGTTTAGTTAATAATGACAACAAAACTCCTGAAAACTTTTCTGTGAGAAAAATATACCAGAAGACGTCAGAAGTAAGATATGGCCAAGAAATCTTTGGACGTTGTTCGCAAGTACCTGACGAGACGAAAGAAACCATTTCGAAGGTGTATTATGCCTGTAGGACGGCTAGCTGAGGGGCTACGGCGTTGAATAGCTGACCGGAAGGTACCGCGTTCAAATCTCCTCCAGTTTTAGGTTGTTCCTTTTACACGCTTTTTATTAACTTACTCTGTAATCATGTTTCATCTCTGGTACAAATCTTGTAATTGATTTTTTAACTCACTTTTCATCATCCGATTTCTTTAAAATTTTGTAAACTTGCTTGCTTCCGTTGACAATACAATATTCAATCATTGGATATACGACAGAATAGTCCAGTTAACTGTAATTAATTTTAAAAATAATTCTTTAATATGGACTTCTTTATCCTAAAATAAATACTAGCCTGCAACGATACTGGGTTTTGACTGGTTGCAGAACGGTTTAGGATTTATTTGGGTGTGCGAAGCTCTTAAAATAGAAAAAAAAAAGTTTTTTAAGCAAAGAAAACTGGACTAAAAAGTTAAAAATAAATTTGTGAATCGGAAAATAAAAGCGTGGGTACTCTTCCTTACCTTATCATAAAATCGTAATATCTAAGAGCACCCACGCTTTTATTTTCCGATTGATAAATTTATTATTATTTTTTTACTTTTTAGTCCATTTTTCTTTGCTTAAAAAAAGAGTGTTTTTCAAAAAATTCTTTTTTAATTTTATAAAATACTTTTTCATTCACAAGTACATTACTTTTCTTTCATATTGCTTATGAATTAATGCTCACTTTTGCATCTTTTCACATTTTCAACATTTTATTGCGTCGTTTTTGTGTTCAAAAGATGAAAAACTTTATTTGAATAGATGAAAAATCACCTAAAATTTTGTTTACGTTTTCTGACGTCTATTTTTGAGCGGAAATTCATCATCTTTCTTCCGATGAAAATTCCCTATAAAAAAGAGTGGTCTCTCTTTCCGCTGAAATCGAGCGGAATTTTTCGCTTTCTTCAATGTGTACCGAAGCTACAATTACGTTACCAGGGTAACCAGGTACTCGGATACCCCCCACAAAAAAGTAACACCTCTAGAGATGAACAACACAATATTCAGGCTCACGAAGATACCTTGACTTCATAGCTATTTAAAAAGATACGTTTTTAATGGGCATCTATACAAAGGATAATAAGTAAATTCGTTTCTTTAGAACGGCATGCGTGATGTTGCTTTTGATTAACCGTGTGGAAAATCCATTTTCAATAGATTGACTCTAATAGACACACATACATCCTGTTATTTTCAAATAAACATCCAACTCTCAGCAATGTATTTCCAAAACAATCTCTTTTAATTACGGATATGGTTTAATTAATAATAGCCATGGTTTCTACAAGCTGATAACAATGAAGAAAAGAAATGGATTACAATTGGTTTTATGTTTTGGTTATTTGTGTAATAGGTCATAACTTCAATTGTTTTCAAGATTACTGTTCAAACCAATTGAGCTAATAATTCCCACTATTTCTAAATAGCTTTTGCAAGTAAGTGCTAAGAACAAACACCGAATTAACGATCTGATTTATTAAAACTTTTCTTGAGATTCATATTTGTTTGTGTGCGCACATGAGTGACCATTTATGTCTCTCACTGAAAATAATGCAAGCGGTTTAGTGTTGTAGAAAATATAATTTATGAGTAAAAATTAAATTTATTGGAGAAATTAAAAACTGTATAATTTTCTGCACAGTGTGTGTGTGTAAATTTAGAAGGGAAAATTCGTAAGTAAATTCAACAAGCAAAAATATGCAACAAGAGATATAAGGAAACGCAGAGTCATTATCTTACGATTTTGTTTCCATAATAATTAAACATTTAATAGGTACTCAATACTGATAACAAAACATTTAATAGATACTAAATATTAATAATTAAACCTTAGATACTCAATGTTTATATTTAATATATAGTCAATACTGATAACAAAACATTTTTAATAGATATTCAATAGTGATACCATTTAATAGATATCCAGTACTGATAACAAAACATTTAATATCGGGTTTGTGCGAATGAAATGTCCCCCCCCCCCCCCCCCCCAGGTGCGTCATGTCCGAAGACCAACAAAAAATGAAAACTGCATTACCTGGTTAATCAAAGTAGTCGATGTATTGCACTCATACACTGTTGCCATCACTCAGTCAACAATTGGATTCCGTGGAAAAAGAAGTCTGGAGTCTGCGATGCGAAGAATGTAGTCTTAATTGCATGTTGCACTACCGGATCATCAGGGAACGTCTTCCCTGCCAAGAGGTGATCGAGATGCCGGAAGAGGTGGGATAGAGATCGGAAGAATACGGCGGATGAGGAAGGGATTCAAACTGCAACTCATGGATAGCCTGCACCGTTCTTTGTGCGACGTGTGGACGGGCATTGTCATGCAACATGAGGACACCATATCTGGTGACTACTGCTGGACGCTTTCGGACAAGTCTGCGGCGCTTTTCATGGAGTTCCGCATTGCAACGATCTGCAGTGATGGTTTCACCTCGCCTGAGAAAGACATAATGGATCACTCCCACCAGAGATCACCACACCAGTAATAACACTTTCCGTGGGTGGAGAGGTGGTTTAGGGCACCGTCCTAGACGTTGGTCACGATCCAACCATTGTCCTCACCGTTTACGATTACCATAGCAGATCTACTTTTCATCTGAAGTGACAGTCTGATGCAGGAAACCTTCCCGCTTAATCTTTACATTCAGAGAACTGCACACCTCCAGACGGCGATCTTTTGTTGGCCGGTGTCAACTCATGTCGCACCTATGAGTCCAACCTCCTCACCTTACCGATGGCACGGAGCCACTGACTGACAGTGGTACGGTGTATGGCTAACTCGTCTGCAAGGGCACAAACACTTTTCCGAGGGGCCACTTCCACAACGTTCCTGAGCAGCTCATTGGATCATGATGTTGATGGTACCCAAGGACTGGGGCTTATTTTGCAATATTGTGTCACCGGACCGAAATTTTCACCATTCCTGTCCCAAATCAACTTTCTTTTCGGTTTGCTGTGAAAAATGCTCCGGTTTGAATTCATAAAGAAAAATCTCTCGCAATTGTGTGCTCTCCATGTTGCAATTTCATAGGATCCTGTTCAACAACAGACTGCCTCCTGAGTCCTGATTGTCTGGGTACCCCAGCTTGTTTGTTGGACGTGTACAGAGTTTGTGACGTTAGGTGCCTGACCTTATTGTGTTGCTGAGGTGCGTTTACCACCAGGTGTCAAAGCGGTCTTTTCATTCGCACCAATCCAAAATATACCCAATATTGATAACGAACTATTTAATAGATACTTAATACAATGCAATTACTGATAAAACATTTAGTAGAAACTCAATATTGATAACTAAACACGCAGTAGACAGTCAATACTGATTCAATAAGACAGAAAGATTTTCGCGATCTTATACAAAATACGTAATTTCCTAGGATATTTCATCCACAGTTTGCAACACTGCGATGTGTGGTTTACGTATGTTGTTTATCATCACTAGAGGATGCGAAATATCTAATAATAGAACATAGTGCCATTTAAAAAATATATGTTATACCTGGTTGGCAACACTGACAACATGGTGACATCGTGTTTTCACTCCTGATATCCACCATGTTGTTACATGCAAATTTCCGCAAACGAAATTTTCATTCAATGTGTCGTTTCTGATTTATTGAGAAGTATTAATTTTCTTCCCATTGTTAGGCGTTGACTTTGAGCTCCAAGTTGGAAACACTGTAGCTACAAAACAGTAGAATTCGACTCATGTTTATTTGAACTTATTTTGTTTATCATGACATACTACCACGTCCGAAAGTATTGAATCTTCATCCCATTTGAAAAAAAAAAAATACAAGTTTGTGTTGAGGTGGCAACACTGTGCATGTGAAATCACTCCATTGTGCATGGAAGGCGGCCCCTTTCTGTCTGTACATGTTGCACTGTACACTTTTTTGTATTTTCTTTCAGTGCTCTGCAATATTCCAGTGGTTTTATTCAAATGAGACACCCTGTATATACTCAATCAAGATAACTGAAGGTTTAACGGGTACTTAATAGATCACAGTTATCCGGTGATGTGTTCCAAAATGGAAGACTAATTTGCTTTCAGTGATTCTGAAAATCACAATGTGATGTCATTGGATTGTCAGCGTTACCAACCCACTATTAACGTTTATGTTTTTCAAATGTCACTACAACGGTTTATTGGAAATTCGGTATGTCCTAGTGAGAATAAGCATCCCCAGTCACACACAAACGTTTAAAATACGTGGATTAAACGTTAGTACCGAAACGTTATGTTAACGTTGTAAATGTACCGAAACGTACGCCTGTTCAATGGTTAATTCGACATTGAATAATGGTTGAGAAGAAACGATGAAGGAACGGGTTTAATTGGCCAAAACAAAGCATGAACGCTGCCTATTGGTACACACACATTAAGTTTCATTTTATCCGTTGCTTTCCTCATGATATACGGTATTAATTTTCTAACAGTAAATAATCCCAGCTGCTTCTGTGGGGTACGAACACAGGAACGTTCTGCACTTCTCGTTGTCTTATCCCCTCATCTATGGATCCACGTTGCGAGTTCGCTGCTCTTTTACGGTATCTGTATGAACAGACAGTCTAAAATGGAGTTGATACGCGTTCTTCACCATCATGTACGAATAAAAATAAAGTATACTTTCCTTCTTTCCTTTTTATGCGCAGTTTTTCTTCTTAACACTTTGATCATCACTACACTATTAAATTTGTATTTCTCAATAAGTGTAATATGTCACCTTAGAAAACGCAGATAAAGAGAAATCTTTATCATAGATTAACGCCCTATTAACAAAATTAAGTGTTCGTTGAAATATAGTTCAAAATTCAATGTTTTCAACATGCAAATGAGAATTTCATTGTATTTGCTTTTTAATTATAATTTTTAAGTAATTACATCAGAAATGCAAGTTTAAAACAAAATCTAGGACATGGTATGAATGATAGTTGAAAGTACGTCGTATCAACGTAATTCTATCTATGGTTTACAATTCAATCGGTTTTCAACAGGCACATGAGAATATAAATTTTAGTTTGTGTCATTTAGTTAATTTTTAATTATATATTTTTGACATAACATTAGTAAGAAATGCATTAAACAAAATCTATTATACCATAGTTGAAAATAGTATATTGAATACACGTTGTATTAACGTCTTATCAACGCAATCAATGACGTCTTTGTTGAAATATGATTTTAAAATGAACGTATTTTTTTAAAACCGATAACGGTTTATCGACGAAATGAACCTAAAATCAACGTTGAAAACACGTATGCGTGCTACTGGGAAACATACATTATAAGAAAAATAGAACAAGTACCTTTTTTGGATTGTTTTGAAGTTTCAGGATATATTTTTATTTATTTATTACATTACTCTAACGCAAGTAAGCTCATTATCGTGTTTAACCCTTCTTATTTTCATTTGTACCTTTGAAAGATGATCGTAAATCAGTAGCGTCCCTGATTTTCACTACTAAAACATAGCAACCTTAATAATATGAGAAACACAAAAGTACAGTATTGCAAACTGTGAACAATATACCAGGTGAAGTATTAAAAATGTTTGCATTTTGCAAGTATTATATTCTGTGCTTCAGATATGATTATCATTACTAAAAGATACCAATTTCCCAATAAATCGACGTAGTGACATTTGAAGAAATGCATTTCATACCAGGTTGGCAATACTGTCTACCATATGACATCTCATTTTAACTTCTAATATCAATGCTCTAGAAACAAACTGACGACGAACAACGTACTTTCATGTATCGTTAATTAAAACCAAGAGATATCTAGGAAATCCAATTGGTACTTAAAATTGGCAACCCTGCATCTCGAAAACTAAGCGTAATTCGATAAATAATATACAGGGTGTATCTTAATATGTGAGACAAATTTCACAAACGAATTCCTGACACCAAAACAATGTCTATATAAACATGAGTCCGATTCCATTTCGTTTTCTAGATACAAGGCTTCCAACTTTGCGCCCAAAAGAGACTCCTTTCAATGGTAAATACAATGAACATTAGAAACAATGCATTAAATTAAAATTTAGTTTTCGGAGGGTGATTGTAACAATTCGGCGAATATTTGGAGTTTTAAAAAATGATCTTATTAGGTTGTCAGTGATGCCAACCTGGAATATTGATATTTTTTTCAAATGGCACTACGTCAGTTTATTGGATATATAGTTTCCCTCAGTGACGGTAAACAATATGTGAAGCACAGAACCCAGTGTTCCAAACTGTTAATATAATCTGACGTTAAACATTGCAAATATACACTCGAAATAATTTACATCGTTCACAGTTTGAAACACTGAGCTTTGTGCTTAGCATATTACGTTTACCATCCCTAGAGGAAACCATATATGCAATAAACGGACGTAGTGCCATTAAAATATAAGCAATATAATAGGTTGGCAACACTGACGGACGAATATCATCATTTTTTACTCATTATATTTACCGGATTATTGCAAATCAAATTCCGAAATATAAACTTTTATTTAATACAACGTTTCTGATTTATGGTGAAATATTCATTGTATTTTACCATTGTCAGGAGTCGATTTTGGGCTTCATGTTATAAACCTTGTATCTCGAAAACGAAGAGGAATTGAACCGATGTTTATATAGACTTTTTTCGTTGTTTTAGTGTCAGGAATTCGTCTGTTAAATATGCTCCAGATATTAAGATGCACCCTGTATATATAGGACTAACTGTTGATTATATGCTTGTTTTTCATGAAAACTTTTTGTTCTTAGAATACTGATCCCTAAAAATTGCATCGTCCAGTGTCATCTGTGGGCGAGTGGTATCCCCAGTAGCACACATACGTGTTTTCAACGTTGATTTTAGGTTCATTTCGTTGAATAACCTATGTTATGTCAAAAATATAATTAAAAACTAATTGAATGACACAAACTACTTTTGGTGTTCTTATGTGCACGTTGAAAACAGAATGAATTTTAAACCATACATCAACGAGTTAGAATTTTGTTGATATGACATTAAAGTGACGTACTTTCAACTACCATTCATACTATGTCCTGGATTTCGTTTCACACTTGTATTTCTAATTAAATTGCTTAAACATTATAATTATAAGTAAATACAATGAAAAATAACTATATATTTCATGTTTTCATATACATGTTGAAAACAGGTTGAATTTTAAGCTATATTTCAACGAACGTTTAATTTCAACGATACAGTAAAAGAGTAGTAGTTTTTCCAGGTGGATTCTTGGATAAGAGGCCAACGCGTCGAGCTACCAGCGAGAAGTGCAGAACGTTCCTGTGTTCGAACCCCACAGCAGCCGCTCGTATTATTTACTGTTGGAAATTTAATACCGTATATCGTGATAAAAGCAACGGATAAAGTGAAACTAAATGTGTGTATACCAATAGACAGCATTTATGCTCTGTTTTGGCCAACTAAATCAATTTCTTCATCGTTTCTTCTCAACCATTACTCAACGTCGAATAAACCGTTGAACAGGTGGACAATTCGGTACATTTACAACGTTAGTATAACGTTTCGGTACTAACGCTTAATCCACGTATTTTCAACGTGTCTGTACTACTGGTGAACGCTTACTGCCTTATCATCAAGGGATCCCGGGTTTGATTCCCGGTGGGGACACAAGTGGTTCGGAGCCCACATTAAACTGTAGGTCACGTAATTAGGATGTCATCATCATCCGATGGAAACCAATGAATGACAAACAACAATCGGTCCATTTTGTCTGGGGTATCTCGGGTCATGGCCTGTCTTCGGGCAGAACATCCATCTTCATCTTCATTAATAATTGTCCACCTGTATATATAGATTTTACATTGCTAAAATAGTTATCTGGAAAAATACTTTGTTGAAACCATTTTCGTTTCTGGAAGTTATTAAACTTGAACGAACCTTCCTTCTTCATTTCCTTCATGCATTTGATGAAGACACTCACTCGCCTATTTGGAAAAGAAAGAAAGAAGTGTAATTCGACACCGCAAGTGAAATCAGCTTTACTTCCTTGCAAAAGAAAAAGCCCATTTAGCTCAGGCCCGACAGAGATTGCCCAACACTAGAGGAAGAAGAAACAAGGAACACATATGAACTGAGGATATGTGAAGAGGAAGTACCCCCAAAAAATAACACACACACACAACAAACAACCTCCCATCAATTTCGCGACTGCTGACTTGGTGTGTAGGCCGCGAGCCAAGGTCGGGAAAGGCGACAAGACAACCTTCAACTGGTTTTATATCCGACCAAACTCCTTCTTCTCAAGTGTTATAAAAAAAAAGGTTGGCTAAGAGAGGGCTCCTTATCTCATTGACCTCTCTTGATATGTTCGTGTGTGTGTGTGTGTGCTTTTTTTTTATGTATGCGTACTCAAATGTGTATTTCTTCTTGTTAAGGCGTTTGCCAAATTTGATTCAGTCACATTTTCACTGCCAAGTTTGGACATAACTCTTACATCCTCTCTCTCTCTCTCTCTCTCTCTCCTTCTGGTCCGGAAGAAGCAAAACTGGTAAATCGATAGTGACGTCACTGAAACAGGAAGCGTCAAGCAAAAAACGAATCTGCCTTTAACTGGACCTTCAAAGAGGTTCCCTAAGATTTTTGTTGTCACTGTCTTCTGATTCATGAATATCACAGAAAAAAAAGACATGTAAACAAATTCATCATTATCACTGCAAGACAGGAATAACCTGGTCCATTTCCTCTGGTTTTCCGTTTTCCTTTTAGTACGATGTTTTATCCTTCTTTGATGTGTCGGAGATACAGCAAAGAAGGGAGCTATATCATTTTTCTCTTCCTATTCTCCCCTCTTTAATTACAGCTTTCAGTATGCAGCCTCTGTGTAAAGAATTTTCTTACCACCTTCATCATTATCGCCAGAATTAGTACTCTCTGACCCAATCATCATGCCACTTTCTCATCCCTACTTTCCAATTTGAATTTGAATTTAAGTCCTTTAGGTATCCGAGGCTCAGGCCGGGATAGGCTAGGAGAAAGGATAGTGGAAGGTAGATGGCCAGGGCCTATTTTTGTAGATACCATCCTGGTATTTACCTGGTGGTACTGAGGACATACGTAACCCGGCGATGGCGACCTGAACTTCACCCGAATAATCCAAGGAAATTATTAACATTTTCTGCTTTGCCATTCGGGACATCGGGTCGAAATCGATCCATCGGGTCACACCGGATCCTAAGCATTAACCGGTGATCCATTTCACCTCTGCCTTGATTTACAAGAAAAATTTTCAAAATAATAATAATAAATAAACTATGTTCGTGAAGTGGCCTGATTCCTGACACCAGAATAATGTTCTGATACTACATTGAAATCTAGAAACAAAAAATCTTTATTTATCTACAACTAGCTGATTTCCCTCCCGTTGGAGCGGGCTCCAGAGGTTTCTCGCCCACTACACCCCACTGCGGGGTGTCGAATCGGAAAACTATAACTTGTCGTTGCTAATGAATTGATAGTCATGTGAAATTTGCCCCTTTGGAGGCAGTCAACCTGGCAAACTACAATGTGCTGTGGGTTGCTCAGTCTGTAAGGATATATCTGACAATCATGATCTATATCATCCCCTTCCCCTCAGGGGTGTCTTTCTTTCCAGGCTGTAAGTGATATGTGTACCAAGTTTGATTGAAATTGCTCCAGGGGTTTCAGAATTATGCTGAAACATACATATACACATATGTACATACATACATACATTTTATATATATGTTCCAGCATGTATATACATATAGAATAATTTAATTTATAATGGCTTTAGGCAACTTTGCCTCAGGCCAGATGTATGATGATGGGAAGGTGGAATGAAGAAAGTTATAGGAAACGAGAGAACCCCGAGAAAACACACGCACACGGTGTTTGTCCAACACAAAGCCCACATGGCACGGGCAGTGATCGAAACCACAACCCCAAGCGCCAGAGGTGAGCACTCTACAATTGAGCCACCGCGGGCTACTAACTTTGTTTATTTTTTCGTGCTTCGGGCAACGGTTTTACGTCCTTCCATGCTGTTTTCATCTCATGCTTTATCAGTGGTAGTATAGTCCAGTCAGTAAGACTTCCAAATGAACAACCTGTATTCAAATCAAGCTTGAGGGTTCTAGTTTTTTCTTTTGTTCCCAGGATTCCCGAAACCTGAATCATGCCTGATTCTTTTATTATTACAAAGCCATTGAAATATACAGGCCGTTATGGTTGGTCTAACTTCTTCCAAGATCAGTGTGGTATAAAGTAAAATTCCGAATACTGTTCAATGTCTGGGTTTGCGAGTCAATGTCAAGGGAGGACGGAGGGGATCTAAGCCATGACTACTAAATCAAAAATAACTCCTCCGCTTATTCGTTTTCCTCCTTTACGTTAGCCTCTGTCTGGACTGGAACAAAAAGTAAGTTTTTGACTTCACTAACATACTCTTTGCAACACGAATCTTACGTGATTCATTTTTGATGTGAGAACTTAACATCTTTCCAGACGTATTTCGTGATTCGTGGAAAGCGAGGGAGGAAAAAGAAATTAAAAAAAACGAAGAAGAAAAGGTTAATAAAAAAAAACTAAAAGGAAATGGATATCACTCCTAGATCATGTGATCCTCCTTGGGTTTTTCGAAGAAATCCTTCCTTAAACTCCTTGAACCTGGGAATGAACTCCCTGGGGCTTGAAAAAGAGACCCCTGCAGAAAGAAGCAGTTTTCTTGGCACCACAAAACTAACTAGGAGGAATAAATATCTTATTCATTTTTATTTACTGGACTCAGTGTGTGGAAGTTTTCCTCGAGGCGTCAGTGTCGACATAAGTCTGAAGTACTTTCCCCCCCTTTTTTTCCTTTATTTTTATTACAAAAATTTTCAACGTTCTCACTTTTTTTACCACACCAATTTCAGCTTAAAGAGATAATGATGAAAATAATATGGGATTCCGTACGTCAACTTGTTTGAAAGGTCACGTTGTGTATTTATCACGAATTAACTAACTTATTTGCTTGTTGTCGAGGTCAAGATACTGGTAAACAAAAGATGGGAGAAAAAGGAAAAAAAGGCAGCCCCGTTGAATATACAATCACATATCTCTCTTCTGTAAGTTTAGGTAGATTCAGGGATTTGTAAGGTGTGTTCATAATTGAATTTTATTTGTGGCCTTCAGTTATCTAAGGCTCAGGCCGTGATAAGGGAGGGAAAAGGATGCGGTAAGGTATCGGCCAGGGCCTATTTTAAAGGTAGCATCCCGGCATTTGCCTGATGTGACTGAGGAAAAACCTCAGTGAGGATAATCGCCAGCTGCGGTTGAACCCACTACCTCTCGAATGCTAACCAACGCTCGAGTGTTGCCTACACCGTAGTCTCTTTCCTTACATTCCATGTATGGCCTCTAGGCAACTATGGCTCAGGCCGAGAGAGGATGTGGGAAGGAAGTCGCGTAGGGCCTACCTAGTTTCGAAGGTACCATTCCCCTCTTAGATAGGTGCGGCTGGGCAAAAACCCTGGGGGGGGGGGAAATCAGAATTGTAGGTATCTGGGATCGAATTAGGTCTCCCGGATGCGAAGTCAACACTCTTACCAATTGAGCTGTGGGTGTTCGGCGCGTTCATCCCAAGTGTGAGTGTGTGTTTTTAGCAGATCGAAGAGAAAATATCCTCTTTTTCAATCTAACTTTATCCGTGTGCCTGTCTCTTTCATATGTCTGGGTGGTGGGAAGCATTCATTATGTTTAAATGGGGTAATTGATCATATTACTTGCGACGTTTGAGCTTATAGTATGTCACAGTTTCATTAACGATTGTAGAGCTGTATTTTAGAGGTTCTGGGTTCGATATCAGCGGCCAACCAACCTGAAATATTTGTTTTAAGGTTCTTCCTCAGTTCACACCAGGCAAATTCTGCGATAGTACCTTCAACTTACGCTCTGACCGTTTTCTTCCTCCATCTTTACCCATGCCTCATCCCGGCCTGAGTCATATAGATGGCCATATTTATGGCCTGAAGCCATAACCAAATCCAAACCAATTCAAGTCCAATCACGATCCCTCGCAAGAGATTCATGAAAATAATAATGACTTTTAAAATGACGTATCACTTGACCCATTTGCGATTTAAAGAAAATTGAATGCAGAAAATTGAATTGGGGGCGCACTTTTTTTTTTTTTTACAGTAATATGTCCAGAAGATTTTTTATTTATTTATTTATTTATTTCATCGACACAACAGGCCTTAATGCCTATTTATAGCGTCTACAGTAATTGTTACATTGTTTCATTTAATGACACAAATAATAGAACATCTATACCCTTTTTCTTGTCCAAAAAGTTTCTTTTTCTTTCTCTTTCTCATTTTTTTTTTTTTTTTTAAACAATATATTCTGTATCAATCTTTTGTACAGTTCCTCCGAATTTCCAAATAGGTCCAAATTTGTACAATTCTTACCTATTGCATTATAAGTAGCACTAGTTCTCCATGTAGGTGACATATTTAATACGTTTGTACGAGCTTTTCTGCAGTAGAATAGGCCACTATTTCCCTCGCGCGTTCTGAGGGATGGGACCTTAATAATTATTTTTTCTATTAATTCGGTACAGTCTATATTATTGTGCAAAAGTCTGTACAAGAAGAGTAGGTCGTTTAATGTTCGTCTTTGATCAAGTTTCTGAAATTTAAAATTATCGATTAAATTATTGTAAGATTCGTATTTCGGGTAGAAACCGTTTGTATGTGAGAAAACGTAAAAATTTGCTTTGTACGTGTTCGATCTTCTGGCAACTAGCTTTCATAGAGGGATTCCATATAAGTGAGGCATATTCAAGTTTGGACCTAACATAGGAATAGTAAAGAGTTTTCAAAGTGCTATCATTTGCGAATTCTTTGGTTGTCCTAACAAGAAATCCTAGGTTTCTATATGCATCATTGGTCATATTTACCACATGTGGCGAAAAGGTTAGTTTACTATCGAATGTAACACCTAAATCTTTAATTGTATCCAATTTTTTTAAGCTTATTCCATTGATCGAGTAAGTGAAATCGTAAATTTTTTCCCGTCTGCTATAGGTCATTGCTTTACACTTACCAATATTTATTTCAAGTCTATTCCTAGAACACCATTTCAGTATACTGGTCAAATCCTGTTGAAGCAGTAGACAGTCATCCAATGACTTTACATTGACAAATATTTTTAAGTCGTCTGCAAACAACAGCTTACGAGAATTTTGAATACAGTGTGGTAAGTCATTAATAAATAATAAAAACAGAAGAGGACCAAGATTGGATCCCTGAGGAACACCGGAACCGACATAAAAGCAATTGGTTTTATATTCTTTATATAGAACGGATTGTCTACGGTTACTTAAATAAGACTTGAAGAAATGGATCATAGAAGGACTAAAACTGAATGTGGAAAGCTTTTGAATTAGTATATTATGGTCTACAGTATCGAATGCTTTTTTAAAATCCGTGTATACAACATCTACTTGTTCTTTATTGTCTATGGCGGAAGCTATGAAGTCTGTAATTATAGCGAGATTAGTTACAGTAGATCTTTTCTGTAAAAAGCCATGTTGATATATTGAAAGTACCGGTTTAACATGCTGCACGACCTGATCATAAATTACACTTTCAAATACTTTAGCAACCGTTGACAATATGGCTACAGGACGATAGTTGTCAACTTTATTTTTATTGCCTGCTTTCGGAACTGGACATATAATTGATTCTTTCCACATATCTGGAAATACACTTGTTCTTATTGATAAATTAAATAACGTATATAGCGGTTCTTTAAAAATATCACTACAACCCTTCACAATATAAGCTGGTATATTATCAGGCCCAACTGCCTTATTCGGTTTCAGTTTCTGTATGGCCTTTTGAATGTCACTTATACTTATTTCTAAAACGTGGAATAAGTTCTGACATTCCTCCTGCGAGTCTTCATCAAGTATATTGTCAGTCGTTTTAATTGAGGAAGATTTATTGTAAATAGATTGAAAATGCTGAGCGAAAGCAGTGGCTACCTCATCGTTGCCAGTCAGGTTCTGTCCCTCATATAGCATGGGTATTGGAGAAAGATGGCGTGATTTACTTTTGATATAGGACCAGAAGTGTTGTGGATCTTGTGTTATATTATTTTCAGCATTAGAAATAAACGCATTATGTGCTTTTTCAATTTCGCGCTTCACTTCCTTACGTAATCTGCAGTACTCTTTATAGTGATATTGATGTTCGGTCGTTCCCTCCCCCTTAAGCCATTTAACTCGTTGACGCCATTTCATTTTTATTTTGTCTATTATGCTTTTTGTAAACCAGCAAGGAAAAGTTTTTGTCGTTGGTCTTTTTTTTGGAATACACTTTTGAAATATTGCATAAATTACTTTATAAAACTCATCAACTGCTTCATTCACATCCGTATGTTTTTTTAACTTTTGCCAATCTACTTTAGCTAATTCATTATAAAGATATACATAATTCCCTTTCTAAAAATTGAACCCTAGTAAATTTCTTTTGTTTCTGAAAAGAAACGACTAAACTTTACGTTTCTGAACGTTTCTGACGACTAAACTTTATACTGTATGATGGATGACTTCATAACCTCTAACAGTGTAATATAGTCCCCTACTTTTGAATTTTTAGTGTATAGGTTATAACAATTGAAGCATACAGAGAAAGAAGGGGGTAAGCTGCATGCAATTATTCAGATATGTCAACTCTCACGCAACATGCGTGGGAAAATTAAAAGAAGTGCGTGAGAGATTCTGTGGTTTAGAAGATTTAACGTCTGTATTCTACGGATTGTCATTTCTCGTAAATCGCATTTTAAAGTCTAATTCTCCCATTAATTTTAATTCCCATGTATTTAATTAATATTTCTAGAACCGTTATAACTTGGTGATTTTTTGAGCTTTTGAATTGAAATTTCTTGAGTGGGTTGCTGTCATTGCGTAGCAATTCTTACGAGTAAAAAACTACTTTAAAAAAAAAAAAAAAGTGCACCTTATCCCTTCTGTACGCTTGAATTTCCATCACGGTTTCTTGCTAATAATTTGCTGAAATTCCAGAATGATTGATGTAAAATAGATCCACAGACGTTTCAAGCAATATATATATATCACTTGATTCAGATACCCACTTAAGAAAATTATAGCGTTTTGTCACTAGTTTTGAAGAAAATGGGACATCTCCATACCATTGCGACTCCCCCTTTCAAGGATTACGTTAGAAATTTTTAGTCATTTCAAATCTCCCTCCCCACTTGCAACAAAAAATAATCCTATGACCCATTCCCTTACGGTATCAAATTTCTTATCTTTATTTCGTAGTGCAAATATATGTTGTTTTTTTTTTTTAATTTACACTAATATATAGATGTTAAATCATTCACAAATATCATTAAACGACAAATTAAATAAATCAAAATTACATCAAACTTTTAACGGTTTTATTACATCATTTGTTACATTGAAAAGTAACTGTAAATGGTAAAACATGTAAACAATGGGCTACGAATACACGATACTTACTATTGAATTAAAACGTATGCAGCTCAGCTCACTATCCTGTGTGTATGTTTTTGTCTGCCTTCCGGAAGCAATGCTTTAATCCCACCGCTTCATTATCACTAAGCAAAGCTTGAATCCTCTTCGCTCTGAATGCGTACACAATACTTAAACAACTCCCCTGCTTCGAAATCAAAATTCCGTAGCTCAGTGACTCGCCGATCCAGGTGGTCGTGCTCGCTACTGCGGTAGTCTGGCGACCCAAGGTTCGTGGGTTCGAGTCCCACCTCGGACATGGATGTGATTTTTAACTGTGCTGTCAGTAGTAGTTAGTGATGCAAGAACAAGTACAAAACAAGTCGAACAAGTAATAACAAACACGCTTAGGGTAAACACATTCTTTTAAAATAGTGGTAGAGCGTTGGCGTAGTCATTGGGAGGTCGTGGGTTCGATCCCAGCGGCCGACCATGTTGACTGACGGTTTTCCAGTTTTTCCTCAGTCGTACCAGGCAAATGTCGGTGTGGCACCTTCAACATAGACCCTGGCCGACACCTTTCCGAATCCTTTCCCCTCCCCTAAATCCGGCCTGAGGCTTAGATGCCTGAAGGCCATAAATAAAATTAATTCATTCATTCGAAATCAAAATTGATATGTTTTGAGATTATTAAAAAAAAAACAGTCAGTTACAAAATAAATAATAGGTGGGACGTTTTAGTTGTTTTATCCTATATATGGTAGCTTATTTGGATCGAAGTGAACACACAGTCCTGTAAAATAAATTACTTCAGAAACATTATGTTTATTACCTGAGCTAGTAACTTTAAAAATAATTCCGTCGTATTATCTGAAGGATGACGTCTCTCGGCTGTCACATTTCCGAGAGTAGCGATACCGATTAGTATCTTTGTTAAGGTATCATTCCTACAATCACCTAATAGAACTGAAGAAACCCCTGGAAAGCATCAGTCAGATAGTCACCCCGTGGGACTCGAGAGCGCATACCTCCCCATTTGCTAATCCGAAGTCGGCTACGTTACCTCTTGGAACCACGAGGGCTGGGTAATAATTTGACTTTACATTCCCACATCCGTAGGTAAAGTAAATTTCGGCTGTACATTAGTGCCAAATATCAAATCACACTTTCTCAAATATTAGCATTGCCTGCATTGTGCCATTCTTCATTGGATTTAGATTTGCACAATAATAATTGATAGACTGTACAAATTGTGAAAATTGTAAAAATCTTAACATTTTTGAAATATGGAAATTAGCAGCTTGTTAGTAAGTAAGTGAAAAAAAAAAAAAAAAGAGGTCTATGCCAGTTAACCGTCAATGAATATCCTGCTAAAGATATAGACCGGATTTTTTTAACAACAATTTTTTTTTTTCTCCATTATAATTTTGCATCAGTTACCTGTTTTGACAAGGATTCTTGTTTTGTCTTTGCAAATTTCTTTCTTTCTTTCTTTTTTTTTTTTTGCAACCTCCAAGCGTTTAACCTCATGCCCACAAAATCTCTTTTTCTTTCTTTTTTTTTATCTCTTTACATTTTTGCATCATCAGCAACCAACTCAAGGTTGAAAAGAATTCCAGAATGTTTCACCCACACATACACACTCTCATATCACGCAAGCTTCCACTTGTGTGGTAACCGTCATAGGCTTATTTCTTCTCCTCCCCCCCCCCCCCCCCGCCCCACACGCCTTTCCGTTACAATTTAAATCTAGTGATGGTACGAATACCTACAAATAAACAATTTTGAATTTTTTATGGTCTAAGTATCTTAGTTTCAGGCCGGAATAGGGTGGGGGAGAGGCTGTTGCAAGGTAGTCAACCAAGGCCTAGTTAGTAGGTACCATTCCGCCATTTGCCTGGTGTAAGTGAGAAAGAACCTCAGTCAGGACGGGCGGTCGCTGGGATCATTCCCAGGGCCTTCCGAATGTTAACCGAAAGCTCTACAGTAGATAATGACCAGAAATGTTACAATCACGAATCTAGAAATATTACAATCACGAATCTAGAAATGTTACAATCACGAATCTAGAATTGTTACAATCACGAATCTAGAATTGT